>CAUYLG010049990.1:0-13941 GCA_963573385.1 Cacajao melanocephalus | reverse complement strand
GTAGCTCCCAGTTTGTGGGCAACAGAAATTCGTCTGGAATTGCAGTGTCCACACGCTCTCTGCACTTTCATTGGGTGCTACAATCCTGAGCTGTTGTTAATCGGCCATCTTGGATCTCTCTGCCCGGTGATGAAGTTTTTTCTGTTTGTTAGTTTTCCTTTGGCGGATGCCCCTTCCCCACAGAGCTGGACCTTCCCGGTTCGGCTGTGCTTGCTGTGAAACTCTCAGTCCTCAGCGTTTCCAATTGCTGTTCTCCTTGTGGGGATGGGACCAGCCGAGCCTGACTAAAGGGCACCCCCGTCCCGTATACTCCGCATGGAGAAGCGCCCTGCTGGGGCGCCGGCAAAACAGCCGCACTGGCCAAAAAAGTCGCACTGGCGACCCGTGTGGCTCCTCCGCTGGGAATCTCCCGGTCTGTGGGCAACAAAAATTCGTCTGAAAGTGCGGCGTCCACTTGCTCTCCGCGCTTTCACTGGGAGCTGCAATCCTGAGCTGTTGTTAATCGGCCATCTTGGATCTCTCCAACAGTATCACTTTTTCATGTATATGTTGATGATTCTGTACCAAAAAATAGCATAGAACATACTTTAAAATTTAAATTTTCTAAATGTAGAGAATGGAAAAGTTTTTTGTTTGTTATTTTGGAGATGGAGTCTCGCTCTGTGGCTCAGGCTGGAGTGCATGGAGCGATCTCAGCTCACTGCAACCTCCACCTCCTGGGTTCAAGGAATTCTCCTGCCTCAGCCTCCCGAGTAGCTTGGATTACAGCTAATTTTTTTTGTATTAGTAGAGACAGGGTTTCACTGTGTTGCCCAGCTTGGTATCGAACTCTTGACCTCAATCTGCCTGCCTTGGTCTCCCAAAGTGCTAGGATTATGGGCGTGAGCCACTGTGCCTGGCTGGAAAGTTTATTTTAAGGAAAAATCCATTAAAGGGAAAAAACTGATTAGGCTTTATAAAGGTCAGAGTTTTGCTAAGAATTACATTTGTTTGCTAAGAATGCATTCATTGCAAACTATGACTTCAGTTGTTTTACCTTTGTACTACTAAGAGAAAACATTACCTTTCTGAAATGATGTATATGCAATAGACCAGTATTAATTGTACTTCTTATCAGATTAAACAACATTACACATTTTTAAAATCTCAACTTAAAACAAGTAGGGATTTTATTTATGTGATTATTTTGATATTTAAGCAATCAAGTGTAGGCTTTAAGAGTATTACAGGCCACATTTTGTAAGCGATGTATCATTCCCATGATAATGTCTCTTGTCTAACTTAAACATTATAAATAATATTTGATTTATTTCAGATGCAGCAGGAGTTGGAAAAAAATATAACTAGAGAACTTGAAGAAGGTATGTTGCCAAAATTCATGAATTAAATTTAGATTAATTGATTTCTGAAATGAACTGTAAATGCTGAGTGGCATCCCTTTCCATTGTTTGGCTAATAGATACTACATTAAATATTCTTTCTTACACACATCTAATGAAAGATGTGAAAACATAAGCATTCATAGTGAAGAGTATACTTACTATGTCTCATTAATTCATCATGTTCCATAGCTTTAAAAACATCTCAGGAAGTCTTTGCATCTTTTTTTTTTTTTTTGGCTCTACACTTTCTTCACTTCTGCCATCCCCATAGAACTGTCAACCAACATGTGGAAATTATTCTCAGAAAACAGAGGCATCATTAACTTCTCAGGGTTATGGTAGTGATTTAAGGCCTAAAGACCCCAGACTCATCAAGTAATACTTAGTCTGGAATTACAGTTCATAAGCAGTCATTTGACAGGCAACATTTAAAATCTCCAGCCATTTACTTTGTCATTGGTTTCCATTTGCCCTCAAGAGAAGTTCCAGATTCCTTAGCATGGAATAAAAACACATCAATGTGGTCCCTGTCACCTTATTCAACTTTATTTCTCCCCACTTGCTATTCTCTGGGCCCGTTTGCTCTGGTACCAGCCACCCTAGACCACATGGAATTCCACAGCGATCTTCCTTAGCTCCAGCTCTGGGCATTTGCTTCTTCCTTCTATCTGGCACATGTTTTCCTTGTCCTTCAGGTATCAGTCTACATATTGCCTCCATCAAAAAGCCCACAATATTGACTCTGAACTGGGATAGGTGTCCCTTCTGTGTATTCCAGTAGTGCCCTGTCTTATGCCTGTCGTGGTGTCTGTGACTCTGTATGGAAATTGTATGTTTGTTTCTTCAGATTATAGCATATGTTAGAGGTGGACCGTATCATCTTCATCTTGTAATTCCACTGCTTACTTTGCACATGGTTGTTGAATAAATGAATGAAGAGTGAGAAAGCCAGAAGCTTTGATAGTTAACCATAAGAATAATTAATTCAATGTGCAACCATGGGCAAATTAATAGTAATCTTATATATTAGTTATATATACAGATTTTTCTTATTAATACTGACAAAATTCTCAACTCTTTTACTGACTTCAACTTAGTTAACTGTGCAGTCTTTTAGGTAATGAGTATAATTCTTTCTTTTTCATTCTAGCTGCTGCTGAATTGGAATCTGGATCAGTGGCTTCTCCTCTAGGATCTACTGATGAGTCAAATCTAAATCAAGATCTAGTTTGGAAAGCATCAAGAGAGTATGTACAGATTTTAAAGAAAAATTATATGATCTGAAGGATAAAATTTTGTTACTGGGCTGTTTACATGACATTTTAATTGTTTCTCATTAAATATTAATATATGACATATGAAAATCTTTATTAAAGGGGAATATTTTTATATTATATGTGTCTGATCAAAATTTATATAGTATTTTAAATAATGTTACTTGGCTTCTTTAATGTTTAAGTGGATTTTGCTAGTGAAAACCAGGAATATTGAGTTTTACATACTCAAACTGCCCAAATGTCAGCTGTTTAAACAGCCAAATCACGAAGTTGTCATTAATACTTTAGTGTGCAGTTAATTGATGACTTCTTTGTATTTTGTAATTTTTATCACTCTGTGTAGCGGTGGAGTTGGACTTAGATGTCATTTTGTTGTGTAAGAACTGTGGTCGTTGTTGATGTGTGGATGTATTACAGTTGTTCCAGTGCCATAAAATTTACATAATTTTAACTTAAAACACTGACTTATGTAGATCTTTTCTCAGGGAGAAATGAGATTTGCCTAATTCGCCTTTTCTGTTTATTTTTGATTAACCTTTTGGAAATAACCTTCAATTTTGAGATAATTGCCAAGTTTTAGTACAAAGACTTTCCCCCCAGAACCATTTGAGAGTAAATTGCTGACATTGTACCATCACCCCTGATTACTTCAGTGGGTATACTTACAAGTCAGGACAGTCTGCATAACTACAGTGCAAATCTTGCGTTCAGAACGTCAACGTTAATACATTCTAGTTTTGTTACTTCTCTGTAATGTCCTTTATAGCAAAAGGATCCCTTTCCAATCCATGGCTTGTATTTAGTTGTTGTGTCTCTTAGATTCTTTCAGTCTGGAACAGTTCCTCAGTCTTTTCTTGACATTTGTGACCTTGAATATTTTGAAGAGTAAAGTCCAGGAATGTAGAATGTCCCTCAGTTGGGTTTCATGGTGAGTAGATTTAGGTTGTATGATTTTTTGGCAGGAGTATCACAGAAGTGACCCAGTGATCTTCTCATTGCATCTTACCTGTGACCATACAGTTTTGATTTGCCCTGTTACTGGCAATGTTAGCATTGATCACTAAGTGGTATCTGCTGAATTTCTCCTCTGTAATGTTATTTTTTCACATTGTGGATAATTAGTATTTTATGGGGAGGTAATTTGAGACTATGTACATCTCTGTTCCTCATCAAACCCTCAATTTATTCATTTACTTGTATCAATGTGGATTCATGGTTTATTTTATTCAATGGGTTATAGTTCATATCATTATGAAAAAGTTCTATTTTGACAATTTCAGACTTATAGAAAAATTATAAGAGGTAGTACAAAGAATTTTTGGATATTATTTTCCCAAATATTAACATTTTACTACATTTACTTTATCTTTTCTCCCCCTTCTCCTCCTCTTTCTAGATAAATATGAATACAGTTACATAATACGGATTTTTTTTCTGAATTGTTTGTAGGTTGCAGACATGATGCCTCTTTATTTCTAAATAATGTGTATTTCCTAAATGCAAGGAATTAGCTTACATAACTGTAGTATAATATTTAAAATCAGCATATTAACATTGGCTCAATATTAATATCTAATCTATAGACCTTATGCAGATTTTGCCAATTGTCTCCAAAGTATCCTTTATAGCCAAGGCAAATTCAAGATGGGGGATTTTCATTATGTATGATGTGTTGGTCCAATTGTTCCGTTTCTCTAGTGTCCTTTAATCTGGGACGGTTCCTTGATTGTTGTGACATTTGTTTTTGGGGAGTATAGGTCAGCTGTTGTTTTGTAGGGTTTCTCTCCATTTTTGTTTGTATGATATTTCCTCATGATTAGCTTCAGGTTATGCCATTCAGGCAGGCTGTCACACAAATTCTTTCCAGTGCAGCATCTGCAGTCATCTGCTGTTACTCGCTTCCGTTACTGGCCAGTGTTGACTTTGATTATTTATTTGGTTTGTTCAAAGCTCATCTTTGCTCTGGAATAGGGAAATGACTCTAAATGACTTTTATTACTGTTATTGTTGTTGTTATTACTTTGAGTGGAGTCTTGCTCTGTCGCCCAGGCTGGAGTGCAGTGATGCCATCCTGGCTCGCTGCAACCTCTGCCTCCCCTGTTCAAGCGATTCTCCTGCCTTAGCCTCCCAAGTAGCTGGGATGACAGGCCCGCGTCACCACGCCAGGCTAATTTTGTTATTTTTAGTAGAGACAGGGTTTCGCCGTGTTGACCAGCCTAGTCTTGAACTTTTGACCTCAAGTGATCTGCCTCAGCCTCCCAAAGTGCTGGGATTATAGGTGTGAGCCACCCCGCCGAGGCTTTTTTTTTTTTTTTTTTGAGATAGGATCTTGCTGTGTCACCTAGGCTGGAGTGCAGTGGTGTGAGCTCAACTCACTTCAGCCTCTGAGCCTGGGGCTCAGTGATCCTCATGCCTCAGCCTCCTGAGTAGCTGGGATGACAAGCATGCGGCACCACACCCAGCTAATTTTTGTATTTTTTGTGGAGATAGATAGTTTTTTGGCATGTTGCTAAGGCTGGTCTCCAGCTCCTGGGCTCAAGTGATCTGCCCACCTTGGCCTCCCAAAGTGCTGGAATTACAGATGTGAGCCACCTCACCTGGACAGCTTACCTTTCCTCAACTGCGAAAGTTGGCTGGTTCACTGGGTATAAAATGGGCCCCATAGTCCCTGTTTATGACCTGTGTCTCAGGTTGTGATGATATCAAATGAGATACATATGTGAGTTCTGAAAAGAAAAATCACCAGTGTGTGTTACTGATAGAAACCAGAACGCCACATTTGGCTAAAGTCTAATGGAGGTATAGCCCTTCCCCTGCCCATACTGAAACAGATAATAATTTATATAATGAAATGTCCCCAGGCAGCTGGATTGAATCCCTCCTTTTTAGTGATAACTATCATTCCAGTTTACATTTTATCAGGGTTCTAGTTTATCTCTTCCTCTGCCTCATAACCTCTTACTACTGAATATTAAATTTGGAAGTTTTTTTTCTAATACAGTGCCTTCTGATTTAGTTTCTATTTATTTTATTTACTTAGCATGATAAGCTAATTAACTGGTGATATACTTTTTAAAAAATTTCTGAACAGGTAGCTTGCATATTGGTGTTCACATATAGTTAAGTGATTTCTATTCTGATATTTTATTTCTTCAGCATTTTTAAATGCTTTCTTTTGCATATTGAAATAATGAAAACAATAGCTGAAAGCACATTGCATGAAGAGATTGTCAGGCATGAGAAGATAATAAGAACATTAAGGAAATACAACCTTTAAAGGCCTGCAGTGCTTTTCAAAATTGTAAGAAGTTCAATAAATACTAAGATTTAATTGTTTTCAGCACTGGATGATGGACAGAATGAAGGGGTGAAAGAAGTGAAATATTGCTGAAGTTAAGCACCGTGCCTGTCCTAGCTTGGTGATAGGCTATTGACATAGTTATTTAAGTTTTTCTGAATCACACATGAGAAATCTTCAACAGAATTTATGCAGTCAACCAAGTGGTTATGAACTAGATCAGTAAATCCAGTTATTAGCTATGATTTTAATATAGATTTAAATGAATCCTCACTAATCTATTTGACTGAAAAAAAATGTTATGAGGGATATTATTCTAATTTGGCTATTATCTTATAATGTATTTTACCCTCCATCACCCTGGGGATGTATGTAGGACATTAATGGGAAAAATAGAAAATGCACCTTTTTTAGTGTAACTCTTTTTATCTTTTTTTTTCTTAAGACAGAATCTTTATCACCCAGGCTGGACTGCAGTGGCACAATCACAGCTCACTTCAACCGTGAAATCCTGGGCTCAAGCAGTTCAAACACCTTAGGCTTCAGAGTAGTTCGACCACAGGT
The DNA here is from genome assembly GCA_963573385.1 of Cacajao melanocephalus. Taxonomy (NCBI): domain Eukaryota; kingdom Metazoa; phylum Chordata; class Mammalia; order Primates; family Pitheciidae; genus Cacajao; species Cacajao melanocephalus. The sequence continues at coordinate 7,420 of CAUYLG010049990.1, read as the reverse complement.
GCACCCTACCACGCATGGATAATTCTTTGTTTTCTAGTAGCGAGAAGCTCTCCCTGTGTCACCTAGGCTGTCTGGAACTCCTGAGCTCAAGCAGTTCTCCTGCTTCAGCTTCATAAAGTGCTGGGATTACAGGCGTGAGCCACCGCACCCAGCCTATTTTCTCTTTTTAAAAAAGAGCAGTTATTGGAACAATGCAAATGGTTTAGAACATGGGCTTATGGGGGCCGGCTGGGTGGAATGTGTGTCAGCTGCTTGCTGGCCCTACCGTCCATGTTTCAGCATGTGTCTGGGCCTCCTGGAGAACAGCAGTGACAGAATGTGCAACCTCAGGCTTGCACCTAGGAGTTCAAGGCCAGCCTGGGCAACATGAAATCCCATCTCTACTAAAAACATAAATTAGCTGCGTGTGGTGGTATGCCTGTAATCCCAGCTACTGGAGATTATGAGTCCAGAGAATCGCTTGAACCCAGGAGGTGAAGGTTGTTGTGAGGCGAGATTGTGCCACTGTACTCCAGCCTGGGCAACAGGTCGAGACTCTGTCTCCAAAGAAGAAAAAAAGGAAAGAAAGCAAACAAACAAAAAAGAAATCAGCTATCAAGCTGTGCAAAGATAAAGATATGGAGTACTATGCTTTGAATATAAATTGGCGCTTATGTTTAGTCTTGATTTCCAATGTGGCAGTGCTGAGAGGTAGGTAGTTTAAGAGGTCATTAGGTCATTAAGATGAATTAATCTCTTTCAGGGTTAGTTCTCATGGGAATGGATTAGTTACCACGAGAGAGGGTTGACATAAGCAAGGTTGCCTCTCCAGGTTGGCCCCTCTTTTGCATGCACCCACTTCTTCTACTGATCTGCCATGTTGTGATGCAGTCAGTGGGCCTTCTCCAGACACTGGCATCATGCCCTTTGGACTTCACTGCCTCCAGAACCATCATCCAAAATAAATCTCTTTTCTTTATGAATTACCCAATCTCAGGTATTCTGTGATGGTAAAAGAAAATAGTCTAAAACATGGAGGAACCATAAATGCATATACTCAGGAAAAGAAATCAATTTGAAATGGCTACATACTGTGTGATTCCAACTATATGATATTTTGGAAAAGAGATAATTACAGAGACAATAAAAAAGATCAGTGGGCCAGGTGCAGTGGCTCATGCCTGTCATCCTAGCAATTTGGGAGGCCGAGGTGGGTGGATCACCTGAGATCAGGAGTTTGAGAACAGCCTGGCCAACACAGTGAAACCTATTCTCTACTAAAAATACAAAAAAATAGCCAGGATGGTAGATGCCTGTAATCTCAGCTACTCGGGAGGCTGAGGCAGGAGAATCCTTTGAACCCTGGAGGTGTAGCTTGCAGTAAGTGGAGATCACACCATTGCACTCCAGCCCAGGCGACAGTGTGAGACTCTGTCTCAAAAAAAAAAAATTAAGTTAGCTGTAACTCAAATACTAGGCAATAATGTATGTGTGGTTTTTTTTTCGAAACCAAAGTGTTCCAAAGTCCATGTATTTTCTAGGTTAAAGTTGTTTAACTTGAGACTTAATTGAGTATGGTTATTATTATAACTAGCCATTAAAAGAACAGACACAGTATATAACTTTTCAACAAGAAGCTTAAAAAGGAGGGTAAGAGAAAAATTCCAATTACATGAAGTAGACAAGAAAGGAAGATAAAAACCCCAGACAAATCCAGGGTAATAGGAAATACAAAATAAGACGTTAAATACAAATACAAATACATAATTACAGTAAGAGTAAGAGGAATAGACCGGACGTAGTGGCTCATGCTTGTAATCCCAACACTTTGGGAGGCCAGGGCAGAAGGACTGCTTGAGGCCAGGAGTTAGAGACCAGCCTAGATGACACGGTGAGACTCCTATCTCTTTAAAAAAAAGGAAAAATTAGCCAGGCTTGGTGGCATAAGGCTGAGGCAAGAGGATGGCTTCAGCCCAGAATGTTGATGCTGCCGTGAGCCATGGTCACACCACTGCATTCCAGCCTGGGTGAAAAGTTAAAAAATTCAAAAAAGTAAAAAGAAACTTGGAGTTAAAAGATAGTAATTCCTGAACTAGATATAAACACAGCAAAATCCACCTCACCTTCCATGTTTCAGCACGTGTCTGGGCCTCTTGGAGAACAGCACTGACAGAATGTGCAGCCTGGGGCATCTGTCCATTGGGCTGGGGGGTGCCTTTTATAGGTCCTGAGAGGGAGGAAGTGAGAAAAGAGTGAGCAAAGCATTTTCAACATTCTTGAAAGTTAATCTGAAAATACAAAGCAGTTTACATCTCTAAAGGAAAGAAAGATACTTGCTAGCTACTTCTTACAAAAAATAAAAATGTAGCAAAAAAAGTAGTTCACAGGCATGGCATGGTACACAAGACCTTATGAAAAATATGAGGTTCTGTGACAAAACTTTATATGAGATTCAGGAAAAGATTCGGGAATGTGAGTATGGTATTTGATAAACTCCAGTGATGAGGGTCTGGATTAATTGGGATCGCGGAGAGGAATAGTTTGTTTTACTTTAGAAAACCGTTTCATTTTTGAAGAATAAACCTTGAAAACCTACTTCCCTTCAAAAAAATTACATTGTTGATTTTCCTAATCATACCACACTGAGTACAGGAGCAACTTTTAAACATCGTCCTCAACACAATAGAGATTTGGGCAAAACGTGGGGTTTCCTGAAATAATATGGAATTAGTTTTTTTTTTTTTTTCCCCCACCAGAAGTCCTGGTGATCTTATTTTCTTGCCTTTTAATTTGTCCTTTTGACACAAAGCTTGACTCTTGGAAGGCTTACATTTGTGAGAGAATCAGAGAGAAGAAGCTCTATATTGATTTCTGGGGCTCCTTCGAAAGCGTCCTGCAGAGGACGGCCACCTCTCCACACTGGAGCTGTTTCTCCTGCAACTGAACCGCCGCCCGGCCCACGCCAGAAGGTCTTCAGCTCCTCTCCCTGTGAATGCAGAGATGCTTTAGCCATGCTCAGCATCACTGTTCTGCCTATTTCTTAAACTAGTTTTCCAGTAATTTGAGAAACCCATTAATCTATATGACAATTCAAAGAATGAGTTCAGGAGATTAGAAATAAATAAACAAACCAAAAAAAAAAAAAGGGAAAGTTTGGCTGGGCTCTGGTGGTTCATTCCTGTAATCTCAGCCCCAGGGCAGCCTGAGATGGGAGGAATCACTTGAGGTCAGGAGTTGGAGAACAGAGTGGCCAATTTGGTGAAACCTTGTCACTACTAAAAATATAAAAAATATAGCCAGGTGTGTTGACCCAGAACTCTAATCCCAGCTACTTGGGAGGCTGAAGCAGGAGGAATGCATGAACTCGGGAAGCAAGGATTGTAGCAAGCTGAGATTGTGACATAGCACCCCAGCCTCAGTGACAGAGTGAGACTCAGTCTGTCTCAAAAACAAAACAAAACAAAAACAAAACAATAATACTGGGCTTTGGAAACTGAGGGGGAAACAGTGGGAAGGGGGAGAAAGATAAGAGACTACAAATTGGATTCCGTGTGTACTGCTTGGGTGATTGGTACACTAAAACCTCACAAATCAACACTAAAGAAGTTACTCAAGTAACTGAATACTACCTGTTTGCCAAAAAATTATAAAAAGAAAAATTAATTTTTTTTGAAAATTGAGTACAGTATTTTCAAGTTACAAAGGCACATCAGTCATGAAGCTTAATTATTCTAATTTTAAAAGAAATGAAGAGAACAAAGTTTAAATACAGAAGCAGTCAGACATTTCCTCTACAGCATTGAAATCTGTAGCATACATTTTGTATTTTGAAACTTAGTTTTCAGCCAGGCTGTGGTAAGAAGAGGGCCCAGAACTGGGCATTGGGGTAGGGCGGAGAAAATAAACCGTCTGGACACAGCAGGACACAGCAGGGAAAGAAGAAGGCTTGGGGTCTTGAGGCAGAGCCAGTCCTCCTGCTTGGGGCCTGGGCCTAGGAAAGCTAACTAGGAGTGGAGGGAAGATTCCCTAGGCTGTGGATGCCTCTGGGGGGAACCTTAGGTCAGCAGGGCAAGAGGAGGTCCTAAGGCCTGGGGGTATCCGTAGCCTTCTTACCTTTGGGTGTCTTCTGGTCATGACCCTCGCTAGCTCCCAAATCCGACTGGGCAGGCTCCAAAGCAGTGGGGTCTGGCGCTACTGTCACCTCCACCTCGTAGATCTCAGAGCTGCAGGACGACTCTTCACCGCATCCTGAGCTGGCCCCGCTTGGGGCTGGCAATGGGGGACAGCGTGTTCCAGGTGCCTCTGCTCCTTTCTGCTGGGGTCTGTGCCTTTGCTGGCCGCCCACTCATAGATGTCAGAGCCCCAGCATGGCTCCACAGAACCCCTGCGGGGGCTCTGCCTGGGGTTGACTTTGGTGCACATGTGACAGGTCAGTGTGGTCCCCATGGGGCAACTCTGCTTTTCTTGGGCCACTTGGGCCTCTGCCTGCCCATATGTCTGCAGAGCTCCACACCTACTGACTCTTCCTGGCAAGACACAGCTGGCATGGACAGCCCCGGACCATGGGGCTGTAACCTACTTGCAGCCTGCACCCTGCCTTACCTGCCCACCCTGAGCTGACTTGTCTGCAGCAGGCAGAACCTGCCTGGTTGATTTAGAACGGGCCTGAATGCACCAAACCTGACAGCTATGACTGCGGGAGGAGAGACCACAGACAGAGCTCCTTATCCTCTGCCACCATCCACGAACTGAAGATCCCCCACTGAACTGAAGACCACCAACTGAGGGTACCTACTGAGGGCACAAAACAAAGGCAACCAATGAGGGCAGCCACTGAAGGCCACCAGGTAAAGGCCAGTTGACCTGCCAACCAGACCGCATCTGGTTAAGAGGAACCAATCAGGCCCCGGGTCTCCTCCATACTTCCCCCCAGACTCGCAATTTGAGGGAGTAGACACAAGGCTCAGTAGGCCCCGCCCTGACAGCGATCCCGCCACACCTTTCATTCCTTGCTGGCTGCTGGGAGCTTTCAGATTTCTCACTGTGCTGACATTCCTAGGGATCATCACCTTACAATGAAGATGCTAAAATTACTGAAACCAAATCTGCCTCATGCACTATCTGGGATTCATAGAACCTCGTTTCCCCCATAACCTCTGAGCTTTATAGAAACTAGAAAAATGACAGATTTCTGCATGTACTTTTAGAAAAACACACTGCCATGACTTAAGGCTACCCTATAAAGTTTTACATATACATGTATACATATATATTCAATGCATATATATTCAATACATATATATTCAATTTACGTTTTTTGAAAATAACACACATATTCAAGCAAATTAATGATGAATAGAGGAAATTTTCTAAAATTTATCCACTAAGTTTCATCACAATTTTCTAATGCTCACTTCACAAAGCAACTGAAAATTTATGGTTTCAACAAAGAAAGAGGCTTATGTAGGAGAAAATCGCCACATAATGCAATATTTTAAATGTGATCCTCATTGCTACTAATAAATAACAATTACCCAGTATGTATTGTGAACTGCTTTGTGACTATGGTGACTTATTTAATCTCTCTGATTCTTGGTCTGATTAACTACAAATATAACAATTTTATAAACTTGCTCTAAAACTTAGATGAGAGAAAAATAATTCTCCTTCTGTATATATTGAACACTTACAAATTTATAGGCATCATGTCCAGATTTTTACACACTTACCTTACAGAAGCCACATAACCTCATGTTTTAAATTGCAGGCATTATGCCCAGATTTTACACACTTACCTTATGGAAGCCACATAACCTCATGTTTTAAATTGCAGGCATTATGCCCAGATTTTTACACATGTACTTTATGGAAGTCACAAAACACTCCCATCTATTATAGATGAGCAAACTGAGGCTCAGAGGAGTTAAAAACACATTCACAATCACGTCATAATGAATGATGGAACTGGGATTCAAATCCAGTTCTCTCTGACACCAAAGGTTGTGCAACATAACGAAGACCAAGTTGTATCCGGCACATGGAGAGAGTCAAAACGTAGATTCCCTTTCTCTATATTTTTATGTGTGAATTTCATTGGTTTTCAGGTCCTCAGAACAATCCTAAACTCCCTCCCAGGTTCCCTTGCAGTGGTCCCCTTCTTCTTGGGGATGATTACTAATCTGCATATTTAGACCACATATTTAGCTCCTTATAAACATGTGCTTTGATTAAGAAAAGGCATTTTCTAGGCCAAGAGATGTGCTGATCAAGAAATAAAATTTTCTAGGCCCTAGGTTACTAACTGAATTGTCTAGCTTTTCTAAAAAATGTAGGGCTATTCCATGTAAAAAAATCACAGGATCGACTGAATTTGTGCAGAAAGATCTAGAACTATGCTGCAGGAACATCTTTCTGACAGCTGTACAGGAAGATCAGACTATACACACAAAGCAAGAGCACCTCCAAAGGCCAGGTGTGGTGGTTCCTGCCTGTTACCCAAGTAATGTGGGAGCCCAAGGTGGGTGGATCACTTGAGGCCAGGAGTTCGAGAATAGCATGGGCAACACAGTGAGACACGGTCTCTACAAAATATCATTTTATAGGATTGGAATCAAGAAGAGCACCTCTAACCTTGCTTTATGATAAAGAGGTCTGGTCTAGAATTTAAGATATGAAATTGTGAGTCTCACTGTGGCTATTTAACTAGAAAAGCTGTCAGACCTTTTCTCTGTAGCAATGAAAGTTGTAGCTTATATTTGTATTTTGAAAACTTAGTATTCAGGCAGCCTGCAGCAAGATGAAGAGGAAACAGAACTGGGCATTGAGATACGAAGAAAGAAGAATGGGTGGGGACTCGACACAAAGTCAGTCTTCCTGCTTGGGGCCTGAGGCTGGGAAAGCTAACTAGGGGCAGGAGGGAGAGCCCCAGGCTGTGGATGTCTTTGGGGGGAACCTTGAGTCAGCAGTGGCCAGAGGAGCTCCAGCTGTATTCAATCTTTTATAGATGAGCATAACATAACATATAGATAAGCCAATTAGTATTCGTTGCCTCCCTACCTTTGGTCGTCTTCTGGTCACCAATGTGCTGCAAGTCAGGACCCTGGCCAGCTCCCAAACCCAACTGGGCAGACTCCAAATCAGTGCGGTTAGGAGCTACCAGCCACGTCCACCTCGTAGATCTTGGAGCATCAGGATGGTTCTGCTCACCACACTCTGAGCTGGCCCTGCCTGGGGCTGGCATTGTGGGACAGCATGTTCTGGGTGCCTCTGCTCCTCTCTGCTGGTGTCTCTGCCATTTCTGGCCGCTCACTCATAAATGTCAGAGCCCCAGGGCAGCTTCGCAGAACCCCTGCTTTGGCCTTGCCTGGTGCTGCCTTTGCTGCACATGAGATACTTCAGCGTGGTCCCCTTGGGGCAACTCTGCTCTTCTCAGGAAGCTTGG
>CAUYLG010049989.1:0-75062 GCA_963573385.1 Cacajao melanocephalus | reverse complement strand
GTAGAGACAGCGTTTCACCATGTTTCCCAGGCTGTTGTTTAACTCCTGACCTGAAGTGATCCAGCCGCCTTACCTCCCAAAGTGGCACGATTTACAGGTATTAGCCACCGTGCCTGGCCTGTAAGCCACTCTTGGTCAGCCAGTGGAAGCAGGGTCAGCAGTATGCTGGGGAGTCACTTTGAAAAAGTGATATTTAGGTTGATCTGGAAGCATTCACAAGATGTAGTAAATACATCTAATGTTTACCATTAGATATGATAAAAATACTGATGGTCCACTGGATGAACATTTTTCATATTTACTTCCAAATGATTTCATAGATAATATTATTTCACAGATATCACTTAGGATGAAGGTAAATAAAAAGGAGATCAATTAAAATATTAAATAATAATATTGAACATGGTAATAGATGTGGCAATATCCACAAAGGAGTAATGGCTAGATTTGCATGTTGAAAAGATCACTTTGGCAATTATTGGAATGGAGTTTGGGAGAGGGCCAAGAATGGAAGCAGCAATACCTGTTAGGAGTGTGTTGTATTTTTAAAAATTTTTTTGAGATAGGGTCTCACTCTGTTGCCCAGGCTGGAATGCAGTGGTACAATCATGGCTCACTGCAGCCTTGACCTCCTCGGGCTCAGTTGATCATCCCACCTCAGCCTCCTGAGTAGCCAGGACTACAGGCACATACCACCACCCCCTACTAGTTTTTGTATTTTTTGTAGAGTCAGGATTTTGCCATGTTGCCCAGGCTGGTCTTGAACTCCTGGGTTCAAGTCATCTCCCAGCCTCGGCCTCCCAAAGTGCTAGGATTACAGGAGTAGGCCACCACTCCCAGCCAGGAGCCTATTGTGTTAATCCAAGCAAGAGAACGCAGACTTCAAAGGCTTATGGGCAGAGAAAAGAAGTAGATGGAGTGAAGAGATGCAATCAGCGGGGCTAGTGGGAAATGAGGGAAAGGAAGATGTCAGGATGGGGCTTTCCTAGCTGAGCGGAGATGAAATCAGCCCTGGAGAAGCTTGTGAGGCATCCAACTATAGATGCAAGGTAGGTGGCTGTTGGTCACTCGTCTATAAGACAGTTTGACTTTTGTAAAACAGGCGACCTCACGGAGCTGTTGTGAGAATTCAGAGCTGAGCACAGAACTATAAACGATAGTTCTATTCCCCATGTGCAGCGTCCTCCCAGCATGCCAGGGATACAGCCGTAGATAGCGGCAGGTTCAGTTCCCTTTGGTCCCCTGCCATTCCCCCTCCCCTCAGCACAATCCCTGGGCTCATAGCAGGTGCTCAATAGGTATTTGTATAATGAACCAAAGAAATCAGGTCCCTGGTGACCCAGGGCTATGTGTACTCGGTGGAAAACTGGGGCTAAACAGGACCCTTGGTTGGTTGAAAAATTATAATCTTAAAGAAGTGGGTGTGAATACTCCAGAAGTTGGACAGCCTGGATAAAGGCTAGGGAGGGGACTCCTCCCACCAGGCAGCCTCAAGGCCGAATTAGCAAGAGACGAGGCACTGGGGAAAGCTCTGGGGTCCCAGTTGCCAAGGTACTCGCAGCTCCGAAGAGATGCGGACGCGGAATACCAGCTCTGCCCAAGATCGCCTGGGTCCCGCCGCGGCCTTTAAAGGCCCACCACGTGGCCGCGCGTCCGGCCTAGTCCGGAGGCGGTGCCCAGGTGGCGCCTGCGCAGTGCCTAGCAGAGGGGTTGAGGTTCCGAGAAAAGGCGCTGGGAGAGGAAGGGGAGGCTGCTTGAGGTGGGAGGCCGTGGGAGGAGTCGGCTCCTTATGCAAATCACAGCGGCGCGCGCACGGTCCGGAGGCGGGGCTTGAGATGCAAAGCCAGGTCCGTGCGGCGAACTGCGAGGGGGCGGGCCGCAACCCTTGGCCTCTTTCCGCGAGCACTGACGTCGCCGACGTGGTGTTTAAAAGCGGCCGCGCAGGCGCAGTGAGCCCAAATGCGAACTTAGGCTGTTACACAACTGCTGGGGTCTGTTCTCGCCGCCCGCCGGGCAGTCTGGCAGCGTCGCCGTCGCGGTAGCAGCCTCAGCGGTTTCTGGAGTCTCGGGCCCACAGTCGCCGCCGCTTACGTGCGCCTCCTCGAGCCTCCGGGGTCCCCGTTCGCCCGTACAGGCCGGTTCACCGTCTGCGTCTCCCCCACGCCGCCTCGCAGTCCACCGCGCTCGTCGCTCCGGGCCGACATGAGTGGGGACCACCTCCACAACGATTCCCAGGTACTGCCCTGCCTGACCCCGGAGGCCCCGGACCCCGGCCCGACCGTCCCGCAACCCCCGGCGCAGGCCCCGGCATCAGCCCGGGTCCGGCGGCTTTGACAGGCCGGAGCCCCCGGCGAGGGGCAGTCCGCCGGAAGACATCGGCTCTCTAGGCCGCGAGCGAGGGCCGCGAAGTTAAAGTTCGAGGGGGGATGGCTGCCCTCTGAGGCCGTTCCCGGAGCCCCGTCCTCCCTGGGGGCGCAGGGTGGGCCAGGCCCCCGGCAGCGCGCGCTCGTCGCCGGAGGGGTTAAAGTGGCTGTTCTTTGATATTCTCTTTTTTTATTTTTCCAGATCGAAGCGGATTTCCGACTGAATGGTGAGTGTGCCCCTTGCTCCGACGCCGGAGCCCCCCAGCCGCCGGCCGCCTCCCCCGCGCCCTGCCGGTGCCGGGCAGAGGACAGACATGGCGTCCCAGAGACTAAGTCCCGGCTTCTCGCTCACCAGCCCCATTGTTCCCATCGGGCCGCCTCTGGACCCCCTTTCCGGGGACCCCAGGTCCCCCAGATCCCGGCTCTCCCAAGAGGGGACAACGGAGACCCCGTGTCGCCCGCCAGCGGGCCTCGGGCAATCTTTCCGGGCCGGGATTCCTCTCGGGAAAGTCGCCTTGTCGACGGTCGGGACTTAGTCTCTGCGCCATTTTCTTTTTCTCTCCTCTCCTTTCTGTGCCTGTGTCTCTTTCTCTCCCTCCCTCGGCTCCTTCCTTGAGCTGCCTAGAACGAGCTTTCTGCAGAGCAAAGTCATATAAATCACATACTTCACTAGAGAGGGAAGGCTGGGGTACTGAATTATTACTATTTTTTAACTTTGTTTTAGGGGTTATTCCCTTTCTACTTCATGTTCGTTTCCTTTTCTGCTTCCAGAATGAAAGATTTCCTCAGGCAACTGTTATTTATATTTTTTTTCATAGGATGTTTATGATAGGAATTATGGCTCTAAAACTAAAGCCACCCTTTGTGGAGTTCTTCATATTTCCAGGTTGTTTTTCCCAAGTTACGTTCTTTGCAAAGGTAGCAGTACCTCCCTAAAGAAAGTTTGCAAGTTCTCTATGGGTCACCCAATGTAAATGTTGGATTTTTAAACAATTAAACTGTTAGTGACGGGAAGTTTTCATTGTGGCAGAGGTTCCCAAAGCAGTGTTTTTGTTTTGTTGTTTTTTTTTTTTGAAACGCAGCTTAGTGTACTTGTTGGAAGGAAAGATTGTTGAGCATCTCCTGTGGACCTGGTGTGTTGGCCTTTTCGTTTGGGCTGTAGGAAGGGAAGAAAAAGATTTTATTTATTGAAACAAAGAATGTCCAGCACCCACCCCTGCTTCCTGTTCATTCTTTTTCACGAGCCACTGTTTTTCAGGAATCAAGAGCTAGCTTGTTTTTTCCAATTCTTTATGTTTTTGAGCCCTTTTCAGCCAAATCAAGGCATTTATTCTTTGTGTACTTCCACTTCAGTTACCCAGGGAAGATTCCTCCAATGAAAAGCTCGTCCTTGCAGGCTTTCTAACAACCCTTTTGAAGGAGACAGTACCCTCTGTAGTGTGCTGGGAATTCCCACTGATTTTGATGGTACATAATCCTGCTCAATTGAGTTTGGGTTCCGGGAACCTCTCCAATGGGAGAAGCTGATGAGTATGTTTTCTAATGTAATCAGCAGTCCATCATGTTAGCCTGCGCTACTGAGAGCAGCAACCTTATGTTCAGAGTTTGAAGTGGGGCATCCAGCAGGAGATGGTACTCAGCCAGGAGAGAAGCTGGTTAAAGTATGGCATTTCTTGAGTACCAGATACATGCCAAGCACTGTGCTTAGTGCTAGAGCTGATCCTGTAAGCACAACACTCCCTTGCTCTCGATTCAGTGTATTGGGGGAGACATAGTTAAATTATAAGGTAGATGCTGGGGCGTATGTGTACCCAAAATGCTTTATAGGGGACTTAATTTTGTCTGAGGGTGGGGAGATTTCTCAGAGGTGACTTTTGAGCTGGGGGTTGTGCAAGACTGGGTGCAGAGAATTGTCAGGTTGGAGTGTTTCTTAAGTACATTTAACCAACCTATCACGATTTTAAAAGAGGGAGGAGATGAGGCCTGCAGTTTAGAAAACCACAGTATAGACATGTTTCTTTGGGATACAGGGGCAAAGAAAGGATGTGGCAGGTGAGGATGTAGGAAGTCCTTTTGACCTCGCTAGAGGAGGGTGGGATCTTAATATAGATAGTATTCTTTTGGCTGTCAGGTTATGTGCTGAATAGGAAATGTAAGTGTTGAAATAAAGTTTAGCCCCTTTCTTCTTGTGAGAAAGTTAACTTACATGGTTCTCACCTAAATCACATGTGAATGGTTGTGAGCTGATTAGGTTATCGATCTTTACTGCCTTTTTTATAGAAGCCGAAGTAGTCTGCCTGTGTTGACTTTTAGAATGTGTTGGTTTACATTTAATAGCAATAATAGCTAATATTTATTGAATACTGTCAGGCATGAATCTCAGCTCTTTCCATCGGTCATCTAATTAAATGTAATCCTTGGAAGGATCTTTATGAGTTAGGTCCTGTTATCTCTGTTATGTAGATGAGGAAACTGAGACTTTGGTGTATTTACTAGTTTACCCAAGGGCAGTGAGTTGGCCACTCTAAATCCCATGAGCTGAGCCACTATGCTAGAGTGATACTATGTGATACTAGCATGAAAACATAAAAAGCCACACATCTCTGTTTTCTTATAGAGCTAAAAAAGGCGAAAGGGAAGGAAAGATGTGATAATTTGTCATTTGGTTTTTATCTAAACATGCTTCTTCAAGAGAAAAAGTGCTTTTAACTGTCTGCCTGCCACCATAAGGATCTGACACTGGTGTAATAATTCTTTGTGAATATTGTCTGGAAGATGTGGTGTTAGTAACTATGCTTGCTGTCTCAAGTAATACATTGTTAACCAGTGATTGATTTATGTAACTACCAAAGACACTTTAAAAAAAGTAGACATCAATATTTAATTATTCTCAGACATGTCATTATTGAACTTTGTATTAAGAGGGGTTCACTTAAGCATGATTTTAAGTGGGCCTAACCCATCTTACAGATTAACTGTACAAGTTCATATATTAAAATCAAACATATCTCATTTTGCCTGCCCTCATCCCTAAGATATAAAAGTCTCCCCCCCCCTCCCCGACACACACACCCTTTGGAGCTCATTCTTCACAATATTTAAAATTGTAGCTGTTTGTATGTAATGTAGAACATTATGGCCCATACTCAACTGCTGGGAAAATCTGTTGTTTATATTTAAAATACTAACAGTGAGGAATTTCAGGAGCAGAAACCATATCTTTTCCCTAGTGAAAAGACTTCCTAAGTGTTGGTAGAACTAACTGTAGTGGGGCTGAGTCATTATTACAGTACAATACAGGCTGCCTAGCTATCTGTAGAATTGATACATGGTAATACCAGGTTAAAGTGTTAGCGATTCTTTTGCTGTTTCAGAGGTCTTGAAGTTTTTGCCTGTCTGCTATGGAGATACGGAGTTCTCCCCCATTTGACCCCCTTAGCAAAGCACAATACTTGACTCCATCAGTGTTTAAGAGATGATGTATGAGATCATGGTTTGACATTATCTTGTGCTGATTCTGGTGGCTTAATGGAATCAAATTAGATGAGGGTAATTAAATATGAATTGTTTCTGATGCTAGAAGATAGTTTTCCTTCTGTGCTGTTGGGTATGGGTTGGGGTGGGTGGAGAGAAAGCTGATTGGGGTGGGTGAATTTCAGATAGCTGATGATGTGGCTGTCTGAAAATTGCCATTACATTTTTAAAACTGAAAAGTGATGGTACCACCAAATGAAATCTGCAACGTCCTCACACTCAATCAGAAAATACTTAAACATTGGGTTCTAGGGTGGTTGTCTTTTCTCACATTGCAGCTGGACTCCTTGAGGCACCTTGTTTAGAATTAGTGAGTCGCTAGGATCTTTATACTACACTTTGACATAAAGTTTCTTGTCAACATGTGTTTTTTAGATTACCAGCATATCATATCTCACAAACAAATTTTAGGCTCAGATTGAGTGTTTCTGGTAAAAACAAGAAAATCCATGCATTACTAAAAGAATTAGCTTGAATATTCTCATGACTTGAAAGGTGCAAACTACATAATATAGCTAACAGCAAACAGTTACTGACACTCCTGCCTTTCTTTGGTTCAGTAGATAGAGTAAAATGGAAAATAGGAACCCAAGGTCAGTCCTCAAATCTCGTCTTAACCAATAACATGAAAAAAAAAAATCAAGTCTGACTTTTTCCCCTTGCTGTCAGCATAAAGATGTGGAATTGAAAAAAAAAAAGATGGGGAATTGAGAGAGTTCAAAAGACATTCATTAGTTTGTTCAGATTATTAAATAACATGTCCTAAAGTTTATATTCCAAAATTGGGCTGTGAGGTTTTTTTGTTTTGCTTGTTTTCAGTGTGTGTGTGGGGTGTGGAGGTGCAAAAAAAAAAAAAAAAAAAAAAAAGTCTGCCTTTTAATATACTGCTGTGTAGCTGTGTTATATATTACAATAACAGTTGTCCCCTGCTGCTAATGGTATGGGAAATGATTCTGTTGTACTTTCTGGATGCATATCATTTTAGAAGATTTCAGATTATACTAAAACTATGTTATTTCATATTAGTTGGACATGAATGTATATCTACATGACACATCATTGGCAACTTTTGCCATCTTTTTAATGCAAAGTAAAACTGATATTCTTCAAATCCAGAGTTGTTTCCCCAGAAATGTGTTTTCTGAAGGATTGCATCTTTCCCACGTGAAACTATGTCGAACTCCAATAAACTGGGTTCACTTGGGAAAATGAATTCAGATGTAATTAGTTTGAATGAAGCTGTGGAAATGTTTGAAATAAGTGTTTTGACATTGTACCTGGAGGTTTAAAAAAAAAAAACCCTCTTGAAAGAATAGTAAAATATATTGAATGTGGAGGTGAGAGTCAGTTGGGTGAATTTTCTGTGTTGTGTGGTTTAGGTTATCTGACTTTCCCTTAATTATTTTGAAACCATTAACTTTGCATAATAAGGGTATTTAGGCTAACAGTTGACAAATGGGTTTCTTAAGGTAAAGAGTTTAGAGACTTCCAAACTAGCCCTTAAGAAGTGAATGGGTATTGTGTTTAAAGGAGGCTTTCTGATTGTGTTTAAACTTCGAGTAGTAATATTTGGAACAGGTCTTTTCTCCCTATTTCCAAGCCTTGTAAACCTGAAGTTTGAGCAGCAGCTTTCTATCCCCATGGCTCTAGGCCAATAGCTGCAGTAGAAAATCTAAAATACAGGCCAGGCTTGGAATAATTAGCATTTTGCCAACCCCCACCCTCCCTGTCACCTGCCTATCTAGATAGACGTGGACAGTATGTGCTGGGTTGATAGCATAGGGCCTGGGAAGGGTGGAGGGGGATACAAATTAGGGCAGGATAGGCAAAGTTTGATTGGGTGTTGGGGGGAGCTTGTAGAGGAATGTCTGTTAGATGTTAATGGTATTTTGGTGGTGTTATAAGAAGTGGTTCATAGTTTGCTGAAATGATTTAATAGTAAATAGATATTGTTGAGCATTTTTATTCTGTGTGTATAAGAAATATCCTAAATATTTTTCAAACTGGGAGAGAAGTGATGTTACTGATATCTCATGCATATCTCTGGAGTATATAGATCATATCAGCTTTGGCCATCTGTATCAAAATTTGTATTAACTTTACAAATTTTGTGTGTCTTTATTAATGTGTGTCATTTATGTCTCTCAAAGAAAGAAATTCCAAGAGAAGTAGGCAACTTGTAATTTTAACTTCTTTTTTTTTCCTTTTTCTTCTTTTTGGTTGGGGGTTAGGGGAACAGGGTTTCTCTTTGTTGCCCAGGCTGGAGTGCAGTTCACTGCAACATCTGCCTCCTGGGCTCAAGCAATCCTTCCATCTCAGCCTCCCAAGTAGCTAGAACTATAGGTGCACGCCAATACACCAGGTTAATTTTTGTATTTTTTGTAGAGACAAGGTTTCTCACTATGTTGCCTAGGCTTGTCTTGAACCCCTGGGCTCAAGCAACCTACCCACCTCAGCCTGTCAAAGTACTCACACCTGACCCTTAATTTCTTTTTGTTCGGTATTCATTTTTAATATGTCTTAAGCTTCTAGTTTCACTCACTTATCTCTCTGCTACCTTCATCCTTATGTACTTTAGAATTTTTCTGAAACGTGTAATAAATGTTTTAATTTACCATCTCCCTTCTACCGTTCCCATCAGATTTGGGGTGGGGAGGCATCTCTACCAGGCCATTAATTCCCCTCTGAGTCTTTGAAATTAACGTTTTTATTTCTGTGGATTCAGGGAAACTAAGAACACAGTTCATTAGCATTCCTAAGAAACACCTAGGTAAGCTCCAACAAATGATGTTAAAGCAATCTGCATTTTTATGGACTTTAGATATCCTATACTTGTTGTTGTAAATAATTATGTTGAAAAAAATTTTTAGCAGCAGATCCCCGGGTATTCTGACATTTTCCTGTTTTGTTTTGTTTTGTTTTTTTGAGACCAAGTCTCGCACTGTCACCCAGGCTGTAGTGAAGTGGCGAGATCTTGGCTCACTGCAATCTTCGCCTCCTGGGTTCAAGCAATTCTTCTGTCTCAGCCTCCCTAGTAGCTGGGACTTACAGGCGTGTGCCACCACGCCCAGCTAATTTTTTTTTGTATTTTTAGTAGAGATGGGGTTTCACAGTGTTGGCCAGGATGGTCTCCATCCCCTGACCTCGTGATCCGCTTGCCTCAACCTGCCAAAGTACTGGGATTACAGGCGTAAGCCACCGTGCCTGGCCATTTTCCTGTATTTTAAGAACAAAACCAAACCAGCCAGCACGTGGTCCCATTATTCTTTATATATATATATATATATATATATATTTGTGTATATGAGTATTGATATTCTTTATATCTATATCTATCTATCTATCTATCTATGTATTTTTTAAAGCACACCCTAGCAAAGATAGATGCCTAGAACTTTTCTTGGCTGTTGGAGTTTCCAAAAAAAAAGTTCTTTGTTGAAAATTAGTCCTCCACTAGAATAATGCACCCTTTTGCCACTTAGTAGAAGTCCAGATTTTAATCTTGCTATCAAACATGTATGAATGCCCAGATTTATAAAGCTTTGTTGGGTATATTACTGATTGTGCAGGAGACTAATCTTGTAGGTTTCAGGATCATTGTCATTTATGGATCTTATTGGCTAAGACCCATTACTTAACCTGACTCCAGTAAGTTACCCCCTTTATTTCCTTGTATTTGGCTATCTGAGGTCTTGCCCAGCACCAGAAGTGGGATGAAGGAAACTAATTTTGAAAACTTAATAGGCACCACATTTTTATGTGCATTAAATCTTAATTGAATGAAGATAGTATAGATTGCATAGGCTTATGGGAAGAACCAGAGACCAGGAAACTTTTTTTTCTTTTTACCCTTTATCCCTTTTCTTGTCCCCTTTTTGATAACATGCTACCTTGGTCCAGATTCTGGAAACCCTAAGTTTGGTAAGCTTTTAGTACAGATGTCACAGCTTGCCCTTGATTGTAGAGATAGCTTGGACCCTTTGTATGTAGAATGTTAGGTCTAGGGTATAGCTGGTGAAGAGGGAGGGTATGAGGAGATATGCTATAGAGTAGCTGTGGTCTCTGGTAAAATAGAAAATTGGTGTAGGATTTAGAAAAATCTAGATTTTCTTACTATGTAACATGGTCTGGCCACTGAACCTTGTTTTCCTTGTTTTCTCATCTATAAGCAAGGATAATATTTATGTTTCACTATGAGAATTAGATAAGTATATGAAGGTGCCTCTCTGTCCTCATTGTAAAATGTAAACTTTGATCAGACAGCTTCTATTCTCAACTGGATCTTTATTTGGAATGTTAGGTTTGAAATAGTGATTGATGTTGAGGAGTCTGTCTTTCATTGTTATTCCATTAAAGTTTTAAATCTTCTTGACGTTTACACAATGAACTGTAACATGTAACTAGTGTTGTTGAGACTTTACCTAATTGAATCACCATAGCCTACACTGATCTCTTCCAATTACAGAGCAGTCACTGTAAAGTAAAAGGTGTCTTAATATCTAGGTTTGGGCTAAGTAGGAGCCAAATGTATATCTGGTTTCTACTTTTCTAAGAATGAGTTTAAGGCAAAGTGGTGATTGCTAAAAGAACTTCTAGCAGTACAGAAGATGAGCTTGGAAATGAAAGAAGTCTGTTGATGTGACTGATTTCTTAGCCATTTAATAGAATTATGGATTTTCTATTAAAAGTAACCTGACCCTTACTTTTTCAATGCATTTAATAAAATGCCAAGTTCATTATTTGTTAATTTTTTTTAAAACCACAGAATTCAATATGTCTTGTGTCAGCATATTTTTTCAAAGGCCACTATTTTACCTCTGCCTGAGAACATTTTTAAATTAAATAGAAGTCTCAAAGCACCTGAGAATTACTTCAATTGTTTATTTATTCAAATGGTTGCTTAAAGTGACCAACTTAGTTTTCCTTGAAATAGTAATTCCTGGGAATAAGAATGCCATAAATAATATAATAAAGCTTATGTGTGAGAATTTACTAGCAAATGTCATGTTAACAGTTGTACATGAGTATAGGCATTTGGGAGATTCCGTGAAAAAAATTTATAAAGTCAGCAGAAATTTCAGTAATGGCTCATAAGTCTAGCTGATGCTGAATATTGAACTGCCTTGAATTTGTTATTTTGGAAGTGCTACTTAAAGGAAATAAACGAAAGTCATTTAAGGATGTGCTTGCTAATGTCCATTAGATTTAAGCCTAATGGATCTTAGTAGAGATCTTATGCCATTCAGCAAAAGGATTATCACAGAAGCATCACAACAGGCGCAGACTTATATTCAATTAAAAGTAGGCAGGAGAAAATAATTTTGTAGTATAGAAATTACAGAATAGGGCCTAATTTTAAAGAGTCTTCAAAGATAAAGGCTTAAAAAGATAAACATCTCAGGAAAAATATAGTTCATAAAGTATATAGGAAAAAAAACTCTGGGAAGATGACTATTTGTTAATGCTCTGTAGCTATATTGCCCCCAGTATACAAGGAATATGCCCACAATAGGGTTGGATTTAAAAGTCTTCAAAGCTTTGATATCTTTTTCTTCTATTTTCCTCTGATACAGAATGAATCGTCTCCCACCTCCTGACCCTCCTCTACACTCCCACCACCTCATAATAGAGATTTAAAGGGAATTAAATTTGAGTTCTTGAGCTGCTGCTCAAGGGCTAGGTCTTTGAACAAGTTAATATCAGAGCCTTAGTTCTTCACCTATAAAGTAGGTTTAATACTTACCTTACAACATTGAGGATTAAAGAGCATGTGAGGATTACTTTATGAAAGGTGAAGCTTAGAACAGAATTTTTAGTTCCTTGCCAATCCTTAAAAAAAAATACTCAAACACCTTTTTCAGAAATTGCTTTATTAGTCTTTTGTACAAAGGGAACATCTTTAATTTCTTTAAATTTGGGCATATATCTATTGTGAAATTTTAACCAAGCTGGAGGGGTCACTAGGGAGCTTTGAGTATGATACTATTGCTATAACTCTTAGACAGGCTGACTCAGGAGGGTACTGACTTGCTTTGACTTTTTTGGCAATTTAAGTTGCCCAGTGAAAATCACTTGCTGTGTACACTGCTTTGTTTCTCATACCTTAAATTGTAAATTAAAAATATTTGGATCAGGCCTGGAAGCTCATGTCTGTAATCCCAGCACTTTGGGAGGCTGAGATGGGCAAATCACTTGAGCCCAGGAGTTCAAGATCAGCCTGGGTGATGGGGGAAAAACCTGTCTCAACTTTTGTTGAGAATTAGCCGGGTGTCTTGGTGCACACCTGTAGTCCCAGCTACTTAGAGGGCTGAGGTGGAAAGATTACTTGAGCCCCAGAAGGTGGAGGTTGCAGTGAGCCGGGAGCATGCCACTGTACCTGCCCCATCTTGGGCAACAGAGTGAGACCCTGTCCCAAAAAAACAATAATTAATCATCTTTGGCAGTGATTAAATTTCCCCTTTCACACTTGGGCTGGTGCAATGTTTGGCAGTCTACTTAGGAAACTTAAAATTTCGTGTTTAATTATAAATGGAAAAGTTTTAAGTTGCCGTATTCATTCATACAAACATTCAGAAAGTGAGTATCTGTTATTAGACACAGATGAACAGGACAGACCCACGTGCCTCTCAGGATCAACTTTGAAATTAGTAAGTTGTAGGTATATATAGTCATTTCCTCTGTTGAAATTTTTCATTAGGCCTCAATACAACGGCTCCCATCATACAACATGAATAGGGACTGGAGGTACTTTCTGGCAGTTAATATTTCACTATCAGTGCAAGAGAGTGACGTCTCCATTTAGTCCCAATCCTGAGTTTTTCCTCCGCTTAAAGAAATTAGAGACCTAGGACCTTAGATTTCCAAAGATTTCCAAACTCTTATTACTTAAAATATTATGAAAAATTGTTTTTTAATATACCCATTAAACCTTTTCGCCTGAAATAGGCAAAAAGATTAAGTTCTGTATTTTTATTTTCTGTTTTCTTTTTGTATCAGACACCTGTGTTGCATGAATTTTAGAAAAATAGTTTTCACATTTCCTGAACAGGGAGATTGTCAGAATGACTAGAAGTGTTCACATTCTGTGTGACAAATTGTGACAACAGCTAATTTAAGTATTTGAAATAATAAATCCTTGAACTGAATTGATTGAAATAAATAATTTGAAATCACCATCTTCAGATATTTGAAGAACTAAAATCTTAGAGAATAGACTACTTAAAGTCCTGAGAAACTAATTTTATGAAACTATTAAATATTATTGCCTTTTCCTAATCCATGAAGTATCTTAATATTGGTAATACATAAAAGCTGTTAAAGCTCTTCAGAGAAAGGTGTAGAGTACATAGTGGTATTAGTTACAGTGATTTGAATACTAGAAAAGTGATTGGGACAAAATGTTAGACTTACTGTGGCTTAATCTTACAATCTGTGCATTTTTGCAGGAATGGATACTACAATGTTAGTAGTTCTTACTATTTAATATCAAAAATGAAGAAACAAGAGCTTCTTGGGAATTGATTGTAGCTCAGGATCTATTTCTTAATATTTAATGCTTCCACTTAACCAGAAGAGGAAAGGAAAGGGAGGAGAAGAAACACAAATTGGCTAGTCTTTGTAACTACTGGCTTGTTACACTTAATTTCCAAACTAAAAGCTCTCCAGGGCCAGGCACCCAACACTGAGAGGTCTCCTTAATAAGTACATTTATCAGAAATTTGATTTTTTTTTTAAAGACAGGTCTCTGGCAGCAACCCTCTTTCCCCTTTTTCTAGTAATCAAGTTCAGAGTTCAGCGTGCATTCTTCTCCTACCACTCCTAAGATCATATTGGCCAGGCATGGTGGCTTATGCCTGTAATCCCAGTGCTTCAGGAGTCTGAGGTGGGTGGATTGCTTGAGGTCACGAGTTCGAAACCAGCCTGGCCAACATGGTGAAACCCCATCTCTACTAAAAACACAAAAAATTAGCCAGACGTGGTGGCACAAGCCTGTAGTCCTAGCTACTCAGGAGGCTGAGGCAGGAGAATCACTAGAACCCAGGAGACAGAGGTTGCAGTGAGCCAAGATCATGCCCCTGCACTGTAGCCTGGGAGGCAGAGCGAGGCATCATCTAAAAAAAAAGACCATGTTAGGTTCTGTTTAAGTAGTATTTCTTATACCTTGTAATGAATGAATGCCTTGTAGTCTTTAGAATTTGATAAGGTTTAAATAGGTATACCCAATACTTCTCCATTTTACTACATATTTTTAGGAAGGCACTAAGTATTGTGAACTCCTTAAGAGTTCTAAACATCTCAGAGCCTGTTTCAGTATTGATGGCATAGTCACAGATACTCCATTTCCTTTCTAGGGAAGTCTGCCTGCAGTTACCACCTAACCCCAAGCCAGAAGTGTAACCACTTTTCTCTGGCTTCCATTGAGCTTTTGTTATCCTTTTAATATTTCATTCTATAGTAGTCTGTATTTATGCGTTTTGCTTACTTACTAAGAAGTGGCCACCACTTTGGGAGGTGGAAGTGAGTGGATTGCTTGAGCCCAGGAGTTCTAAAGCAGCCTGGGCAACATGGCTGGACCCTGTCTCTACAAAAAAACAAAAATACAAAAATTAGCCTAGCATAGTGGTATGCGCCTATAGTCCCAGCTACTTGGGAGGCTGAGGCAGGAGGATCGGTTGAGCCCAGGAGGCCAAGGCTGCAGTGAGCCATGTTTGCCCCACTGTGCCCCAGAATGAGACCCTGTCTCAAAAAAAAAAAAGGCATCGTTTCATTCTATATGGTCAAGACAGATGCTTACAACAAGACATTTCAGTTGTGAAGTGCAGACTTTCTTCTGTAGCTCACCAGTTGGTAGAAGATCAAGTGAGAAACTCTGAGAGCTTAACAGTAGTTTTCATTGTTCTTCTCAAGCTAATATGCCTATAAGTCACTTGGGGATGCTTGGTGAAAATACATATTCCTATTTGTACACCTTGAAGTTGATTCTATAGTGGTGGGTGCTGAAAATCTGCATTTTTAATATATCTTCAACAATCCCAAATGATTCTTGACTAATGCAGGTGACCCATAACCTCCTTTGGAGAAGTCGATCTATCTCTCTGAACTTTACTATCTTTTTTGGCTAAGGATGTGTACTTTGCTTCATTCAATTTCTGTACTCCATGGGTCAAGGTATAAAGCTTACAGGATTTTTTTTTTTTTTTGAGACAGAGTCTTGCTTTGTTGCCCAGGCTGGGGTGCAGTGGCACAATCTCAGCTTGAGGCAACCTCCACCTCCAGGATTCAAGTGATTCTCCTGCCTCATCTTCCTGAGTAGCTGGGATTACAAGCACACACCATCATGCCCGGCTAATTTTTGTATTTTCAGTAGAGACTGGGTTTCGCCTGTTGGCCAGGCTGGTTTTGAACTCCTGGCTTCAAGTGATCTGCCCACCTCCGCCTCCCAAAGTGCTGGGATTACAGGAGTGAGCCGCCATGCCTGGCCAACCTTAGAAGATATTTTTAAAGGACCAGAACAGTGGTTTTCAATATATGTTTATAAAAACTTGGTACTTCACTCTAAGTTAAATAGTTTCTACCTTTTAGTGAGCATTTACCAAATAGTAGATGTAGTTAACTGCCTTTGCAGCTGTTTTACTGTGTGTCAGAATCCCAGTCCTTTCTCCTATTTCAGTGTTTAACAAGCCACTTAATTCTGATGTTACTTTTTCGGATTGGGTGACAAGTAGAGCACAAAGAACAGGGTTTGTTTTCATACTAATATTAGGATGGTTAAAGGAGGACTTTAGAAAGTAAGTGGAATATCAGCATAGTTTAGTGGAATACTGAAAATCCAATCTGTGGAGCTCTCTATGTTCAGATTAAATTAGTTGGGGACTTCAGCTCTTGATGGTACTGATTGAAATGGAAGCATTTGAATAGAGCAGTCTAGTTGACCCTTGAACAACACAAGGGTTAGGGGCGCTGACTCCTGTGCAGTCAAAAATTCAAGTTACAACTTTTGACTTCTCGAAAACTTAACTAATAGCCTGTTGACCAGAAGCCTTACTGATAACAGAAAGTCAATTAACACATATTTTGTATGTAATATGTATTATATACTATAATCTCACAATAAAGTAGCTTGAGAAAAGGAAACATTAAGAAAATCGTAAGGAAGAGAAAATATGTTTACTGTTAAGTGGAAGTGGATCATCATGATTTTCTTCATCCTCATTGTCTTGTTGAGTAGGCTGATGGGGAAGAGGAGAGGTTGGTCTTGCTGTCTCTGGTAGCAGAGGAGAAAGAAAACCTTCATTTAAGTGGACTCAAGCATTTCAAACACTTGTTCGAGTGTCAGTTGTAGTTCTCAATGTTTGGTTTCCTGATCAGCAGCATCTGCATTGTTTGAAAATTTGTTGGAAATGCAGATTCTTGGGCCTTACCCAGACCTACTCTTCAACTCTGGGAGTAGGGGCTTAGCTATTTGGATTTTAATGAGTGTCTACCAGGTGATCAGATGTGCACTGAAGTTTCAGAACCAATAGAGTAGAGCAAGATGCTAGTTTTGTAGTAATTTAACCTTTTAAGCAGTATTCCTTGTTCTTTCACAAGGAACCATGGATGGTGTTCATTGGGTTCATTACTTGTACTTTCTTACAGTTGTGAAGTTGGAGTAATTCATAATCGGGGGAGGGTCTTCTGGAGGATTAAAAAAATACATGATTAACACCAGAAGGGCTTCTTGAATTTCTAAAGAATATATACCACCTCAGTAGGAGAAGTGTATTCAGTCTTATTCTTTCTACAGCTAGTCACCCAGAAAATGGCCTGAACATTTCAAGCCCAGTCAATAAGAATTGTCTAAACAAAGAAGGTCCCTTGGTTGAATTAGTAATAGGATACATGAAACAGTGCATCAGCACACTTAAAATCTTTATGGCCAGACAAGGTGTAGACTTAGGTGTTTTTTGTTTTGTTTTGTTTTTTTAAGACGAAGTCTTGCTCTGTCGCCCAGGCTGGAGTGTAGTGGCATGATCTTGGCTCACTGCAACCTCCGCTTCCCAGGTTCCAGTGATTATCCTGCCGCAGCCTCCTGAGTAGCTGGGACTACGGGTACTCACCATCACACCTGGCTAGTTTTTGTATTTTTATTAGACATGGGGTTTCACCATATTGGCCAGACTGGTCTCGAACTCCTGACCTTGTGATCTGCCCGCCTCAGCCTCCCAAAGTGCTGGGATTACAGGCATGAGCCATCGCACCCAACCCTTAGGTGTGTTTTGAGGCCCCTGACCACTGGAAACAAAGGCAGTTTAGGCTGAGCTGTGGATTCCCATGTAGGCCAGAGGTTTGTAGTCACTTGCTCTTCCCAGGCATTTAAGAGTTCCTTAATGGAAGCAAAGAAAGACAAGCCTGCAGGAATGGGCCTGCCCTAATTGAGCTAGCCTGAGAAGATACATTTTCAGGTTAGACAAGTCCTTTTTCACTTTTAAGTTCTGCCTCTTGGGAAAGGAGATGCATTTGCAGTGCAGGGATGTCCTTGTGAATAAGTGACTTGTTATAGAGCAGTATATGAAATGCAAGTGCCTGGCTGGGCGCAGTGGCTCACGCCTGTAATCTCAGCACTTTGGGAGACCAACTCAGGCGGATCACCTGAGGTCGGGAGTTGGAGACTAGCCTGACCAACATGGAGAAACCCCATCTCTACTAAAAATACAGGATTAGCCGGCTGTGGTGGCACATACCTGTAATCCCAGCTACTTGGGACGCTGAGGCAGGGGAATCGCTCGAACCTGGGAGGCGGAGGTTGCAGTGAGCCGATATCGCACTCCAGCCTGGGCAGCAAGAGCGAAACTCCGTCTCTTAAAACAAAGTGAAATGCAAGTGCCCACATTAAGGGTCTTGTACTAGTTAATTACTTCTGGAGATAAGTAAAACAATTCCAATGTTGTATTAAGAGAAAAAAGTTAGTTTGTAAAAATGGGATTTGTTTGCCATGCTCCTGAAGCTTAAAATAATTGCTCTATCTCAGTTTTATCTTACACTTTGGCAGACTAATAATTTCAGTTGAAATGTTTTCTGGGCAGGTGCTCATTGAGGGCCTGATTCTCCAGAGGTTCTGTACAGAAACAGGCTGCTTTTGAGCAGCCAGCTTAGCCAGGCCTGGGAACCACAATAGTGCAATGGCATGTAAGGAAAAGGTCCTTGACTGGGCTTCAGCAGGTAGAGTGGAGAGTGCTAGGAAGCAGAGTATTGTTCTGGATCATTTCATCCAATAGAACTTTTTGTCATGATGGAAATGTTTTATATTTGTGCTGTCCGGAATGGTAGCTGTTAGCCATATGAGGTTTTTTTGTGTGTGTTTGAGAGACAAGTCTTGCTCTGTCAACCATGCTGGAGTGCAGTGGTGCCATCTCAGCTTACTGCAACCTCTGCCTCCCAGGCTCAAGTGATTCAACGGATTACAGGCATGGGCTATCACAGTCGGGCAATTTTTTGTATTTAGTAGAGATGGTGTTTCACCATGTTGACCAGGCTTGTGTCAAACTACTGGCCTCTAGTGATCCTCCTGCCTCAGCCTCACAAAACACTAGGATTACAGCCTCCCAAAACGCACCTGGCTCATATGAGGCTTTTGAGCCCCCTTGAAATGTGGTGAGTGGGATCAATAATGTAATTATTTTACTTAATTTAAATATAAACTAGCCACATGTGGCTAGTGGCTACCATTTTGGACAGCACAGCTCTAGACAAAATTTAGATAATACCCAAAGGACTGTGGTTTAGATTTTGCTTGGAATATGAGTGATTGGGGCTCTTGGAATTTAAAATTCAGTTTAAAAATCCAAAGACACATGTGAATTTGATGTATTATGAGTTTGAATAACAGTCTTCCTTTAGTATGTCTACATTGTCTTATCCTGAGTGACATGCTAAGAGGACTTATAACTGGTAATTAAAGTTGTGTTTGTCAAAAGCAGTTGGAAGTTCAGGCAGTTGTCCATTTTCATTTGACCCCTTAGGGCTCACAGGTGAAAATTTAAGGTCCTTTGGGTGAAGTAAGTTCTCATTTTATCTCAGCAACCTGCTAAGGTAGGTTATGTCTATTTTGTGGTTGACAAAATAGATGAACTTACATTTATATACACTTTTATGGATTAGTATCTTTTAAAGTGGTTGGTTTTATCCCACAACTTCATTTGAAGTTTTAAGTTTCTAGCATATTGCCTATAACAAGAAGGTAATTTATTTCTATTTGTTAAATTGTTATCAGTAATAAGTCAATGTCCCACTGTAAGTGGTAGAGAATCAAAGATTGTAGACTACCAAATAGCACCCAAGAGGCTGACTCATGCAAGATGCTGCTTATAGTAAAAGTAAATCAGAACTCAGCTTCTGTATGCCCTCTGGGGTTATCTTCTCACTTGCATGCTCATGACCAGTGTAGATTGCATCTTACAAGTAATCTGGCTCACAGTTAGCTAGACATATTAGTCTGATATAACAAAATGGAATTGTAGCTTTTTTTTTTGAGACTGAGTCTCACACCGTTGCCCAGTCACCGCTTACTACAACCTCTGCCTTCTGGGTTCAAGGGATTCTCCTGCCTCAGCCTCCTGAGTAGCTGGGATTACAGGTGCCCGCCACCACACCTGGCTAATTTTTTTTTTTTTTTTTTTTTTTTTTTAAGTACAGACTGGGTTTCACTATGTTGGCCAGGCTGGTCTTGAACTTCTGACCTTGTAATCTGCCTGTCTCTGCCTCCCAAAGTGCTGGGATTACAGGTATGAGCCACCGTGTCTGGCAGGGATTGTAGCTTTGAGCACTGTGAGGACTACTGTCATATAAGGTCTTAGATACCAACTAGAGTACGTTGCTTAAGGACTGGGAAGAGATCCAGACTCCTCCAGGTTTAGCTTCAAGCTGTGATCAGTTTTGGGGGGATACAAGGAGAATATGAACAGGAGTGAAATACATAGCTGATATTTGAACATTTTTAATGCCCTCTTAAGTCTTAAGTATTCTACACTTACATTTATCAATCCTGACGTAGTTCACGTTACTATTTCCAGTAATGCTAACTGGGCTGATTTACTTTTGAAGAAATTGAAGCTCACAGTTTAAGGAACTAGCTGAAGGCTATGTAGTTATAACTAAGCCACAGAGCAGGGAGGCTAATCTAGGCCTGTCTCATGCCACAGCCCGAGTTCTTAATTGTGGCACAAAACAAGATAAAGGGATCCCTGGTGTGACTTAGTTGCCTCCTGAGAAGTTTGGGCTGTAGTGGAATTACTCATCGGACTAGGGGCTCTCATCTCTTCATTTATGATGGGTCCTTAACTAAATGCAGGCTCTGCTGCACTTTTAACTAGTGTAATTTTTTCCCTATTAAGGGAAGCTTGCTTGCCTTTGCAGCAAAGCCCCCTGGATAGTTTATTTTTTAGCAGTTCAGCTTGTGCTTGGAGCCAGTTATTCCAGAAGTCAGTAAAACTTATTTGAGTATTCAAGAAAGAGGATCTTTTTGTTAACTAAGGATTAACTAGGAACCTTATTTTATAAGGATCCCTAAAGTCTGCTTATTTACTAAGGAATTTCATCAGAGGTGGTTAGCATTTTGTGAGCAAGTATGATGTTGTTCCCACTTCTAGAGATACATAACACATTTAACCAGCTTGCTGCCTAAGAAGCAGAATTAGCAGTGGGCTAGTCATTGGCCTCTCTTCAGAGTTCTCACATGACTTATTTTATTTAGTTTTGCAGAGTGGAGGTAGATTTTAACCACTTTCAAGTCAAGTTGATTGGCCACTCATGGGCTGTGTGTAGGGAGAGAAGAGAGATGAGAACAAGTTAGCCAAAAGCTGAGGTGGGTTAGACAGAAGTTGTAGGTAAATCAGGGAGGATATTCTTCATTTTGACCCCAAGCTTGAGTAAGACACCTTTCTACAGGAGATATTGGGGATACTTTGTAGTTAATACTAGCACAGTGTTCTGCAAACCACACCTGCTTTTGTATGGCCCATGAACTAAGAATGGGTTTTGTATTTTTAAATTTAGGTATGTGCCACATAATAACATTTCTGTCAACAATAGACCCCACATATATGATAATGGTCCCATTAGATAGATGGTATTTTATTGCATCTTTTCTATGTTGTAGATATGTTTAGATACACAAATATTTAACACTGTGTTACAGTTTTCTATAGTACTGTAACATGCTGTACAGGTTTGTAGCCTAGGAGCAACAGGCTATACCATGTAGCCTAGGTGGTAGTAGGCTATACCATCTAAGTTTGTGTAAGCACACTATGATGTTTGCATGACAAAATCGCCCTAATGACAGACACATTTCTCAGAATGTAGTTGGAAAAAAATTGAAAAAAGAGTATTACTTCATGACACAGGAAAATCATGTGAAATACAAATTCCAGTGTCCATAAATAAAGTTTTACTAGAATGTGGCCATGCTTATTCATTTACATGTCATCTGTGGTTGTTTTTGTGCTACTGTGGCAGAGTTGAATACTTGCATGGAACTTGAATTGTCTGCAAGGCCTAAACTATTTAGTACCTGGCCCTTCACAGAAAAAGTTTGCGGACCTGATTGAATGTGCTTGTGTGTATCATAGGAAGCTCGCTAGGACTCTTGATATGTAGCCTCTAGCTCCCAAAGGCATCTGAGCCCCACTGGCAGGACTCAGTTACCTGTGTCTCTCTAAGCAGGGCTCCACCCACTAGTGTCCGGACAACAAAGAAAACTTCGGTTTTAAAGAGCTTGACTAACTCCCTCTTTATTATCTAAGTTAGGATGGCTGTGCCACCTCTTAAGTAGCTTTTCCTTCTTCCGCTCAAATAGGGGTTGGAAGAGTAGCAGGTGAGAACAGCCTCTTTCTTCCTCAATTGTAGAAACTCAATAGTCTAGGCTATGAATTAAAAAAAAAAAAATTCCCCAGAGACTGACTCAGCACATGCCTGCCTTTTAAAGGAACACAGAGACCCAATTGAAGTAGAAACTGAAAATAAAATCAGTAGCACATCCACTTTTGTAGGTGGATGGTATTTGGTATGAATATTTCTCAGAAGACTCAGGAATAAGAATAATGCAGGGGTTTCTTCAAAATATTATTCTGGACAGTGGATTATAGTTACCTGGAGATCTTGCGTTAAAATATCTGAGGATGAGTCCAAGTACCAGGGCTCATACACAGGAATATTTGAGAACCACTGCACTCAAGCATTAAAAATTTATTTTCCTTTCATGTGGGACAAGACAGTTTCTAAAATTCATGGAATTCTTGTGACCAGACATGTAAGGGGTCAGTAGGGGTCATTTTACAGATTAGAAAACTGAGACCCAAAGCAAGAAATAAGTTATTTAAACCCCCCCCCAGGACATTGCATTAAAGGAGTTGTTCTAAGCATGCCTTCTTACTGTTAGAAAGTGGAATTGACTTCTTAATCTGTCATTTAGTTTTTGGCATATAATAAAACAATGAACAGTCTGTTCTGGCTTTAATTGAGCCCAGAATCTTCAGATCAGAAGACCTTCTTGTAGATCAAGTAACGTATTTTTCTGAAAGACAGTTTGTCGGTCCTATCACTGAAGTCTGAATTTTTTTTTTTAATATTATTAATTGGTCCCTGGAAATGAGAACCTGAGGAAGACAAGATGAACTTGAATTTAAGGAGCATAATGGAAGGAGTAGGATGGGAGAGAAGGTTGTAAAATAAGACAGGAAGGGCCTGTGGAGAGACAGATTAAGGTAATTGCGGTGTTGTAAAACCATAAAAGAAATTTAAATGCAGAAGTGGACTGGAAGAGAAAACATTCCCTGACCATTTAACCTTTTTTTGTGTGAGTCAGTTTGAGGCGTAAAATAGACCAATAGGCTCCTTCTTGTGTGTCTTTTCCATGGCAAAGCCTTTAAGGATAATAGCTGGCCATTAATCTCGCACAGCTGCTGATGTTTAAGAACCTAATTGTTGAAGTGTTTTTAAGTCAGTATGCGGCATTTCTTCTGAACACGTGGGCACTTTGGAAATTGTAGTGACAGGTTTTAGAAATTTGAAGTTGTGTTACAGAGATGATAACAAAATTGGGTCTTTGAGCAACTCTTGAGTCTTTCGATGCAATGCACTTCTATGTTTCCCGTGGTAAGTTTTGAATATTGAAGAGAAAGACCACACTTTGCAAAATAATTGGCAACTTTCATTTAATTAAGTTTGACCTTTTCTTGAACTTGGCCTTCGTAACTTCTTATGAGGGTCTTTTCCAACTGTAACATTAGAGACTGATTCTGGAACTTCATGGAGGCCAATCCAGTGAAACTTGGGCTGTTAGGGGGACCCTTTTCCCCTCCCTTTTCAGTTATTCATTTAACAGCTGCTACTATTG
This sequence comes from Cacajao melanocephalus, assembly GCA_963573385.1. Lineage (NCBI taxonomy): Eukaryota > Metazoa > Chordata > Mammalia > Primates > Pitheciidae > Cacajao > Cacajao melanocephalus. The sequence goes on along the minus strand of CAUYLG010049989.1, from coordinate 51,791 downwards.
GGATGGGGTCAGGCGGGTATTAGGCTTATTATGAAACTTGGTGAGGGCAGGGACTCAGTTTTGTGGCTGAGTTGTATTTCAACACTTTGAACTGGCACTCAGTAAATACTTGAACAAATGAATATTGCAAACCCCAGTTTCCTTAAGGAGAGAAAAACTATTTATACTTCTGTCTGTCATCTTCTCAGCTGGAGACGCTTTTTTTGTTTCTTTAGCTTGAGAGTATCAGGTCCCTAATGGGGGAAGCCCCATAGTTTCAATGCTGAACAAGTCTGTCCATGACAAGAATTCTTGTTTATATGCAGCGCACATTTAGGGAGAATAATTGATCATTTGGACTTTAAAAATGAGAAATATTGCTAGTCTCTTTCATTGTTTAGTTTTGTTTTGAGGCGGAGTTTCACTCTTGTTGCGTAGGCTGAAGTGCAATGGCACAATCTCAGCTTGCTGCAGCCTCCACCCCCCAGGTTCAAGCCATTCTCCTGCCTCAGCCTCCCGAGTAGCTAGAATTAAAAGTGTGCCCCACCATGCCCAGCTAATTTTTGTATTTTTAATAGAGATGGGGTTTCACCATGTTTTTCAGGCTGGTCTTGAACTCCTGACCTTAGATGATCCACCTGCCTTGGCCTCATGCTGGGATTACAGGCATGGTGAGCCACCGCTTGGCCCTCATTCTCTTCAGTTTTTAAGGGTTTCTTTAGAGCTGAATCCTCCCAGCAGTTTTCTTTCCTTTTAAATTCCAGAGCTCTTTGAGCCTTTAGCCAGAAACGGTTTCTGTCCTGCTTACTTTGAAAGGCTATTAACTATGCCCTGGAATTTTGGAAATGTTCTCTTTGAGAATTGCTGTAAAATAATGATAAGGATTCTTCTGTAGGCTACAAATTGAAACCAGCCACCATTAAGATGGATCACAAACAGGGTTTCCTGGATTGAAACTGGACTAACATTGGTATAGTCTGAATTTGAGGAGTAAAAAGAAATATGCCCTTCCCTCTCCCCCAACAGTTGGGGGATACTTGCTTTTACTTTTCAACCCATTCCCCTTTTAATGATGACAAATTTTCAGTTTCTGTCACTGCCTTTAGTTTTGCATTAAGTTCCTGGGGAGATTCACACACCCTTATATTTACCGCACTCCCGGATGCCAGTCTATTATCACTCAAGACCAGCTTGTTATCTGTCCTAGACAAAAACGGTTTTCTCTTAAAAGTATTAGAACATACTGGGTATAGAGTGTTAAAGAGAATGTTGATTTTGTTAAAACTCTTGCTTTTGGGGATGTGATATGGGTTTGAAAGTCAGGAAGGAAGTAGAAGATGTAAGGGTTTATCCCAGTGGAAGAGTTTTAATAATGAGGTGATAAATATTTTCTTTAAATAATTTTTTCGCCCATTATGTTCACTCAAATGGTTCCAGTGTTCACTTTCCTTATACACTGGTTATGTATTTACATATTAGAGAAGAGCAGAGATTATCTTTGACAAAAGTTGTATTGTGAGTGTCTTTTTGGAGAAGGTAGGTTTTGGTTGTATAACTGTGCCCCACCTCCATCCCCCACACACTTGACTTGATGATGAAGGAGGAGCCTGTCATATTATACAGCTGCCCTAAGTCTCAAATCTATCATCTAAAGGCAGTGTAAAGGGGACTGGGTCAAAACATGGCAGAGTCTCCTTTATGTCAGAAAGCTCTCTGCCTTTGTTTATAGGGAAGCAAAGGACTCTTCTTTCCTGCCTTGATCTCATTACCCTAAAAGCTTTAAGATCATGGAATAGTTGATAAAAACAATCAGTATTCTGTGCTGATGACTTAGCCTCTTCTCTCTTAAGAAAGAGTAAATGTTTGTGCTTGGATTGAGTTTAGAGATGCCAGGTAGAGTAAGATTGGCAGCACTGTTAGCCACCTACTGACCACAGCGAAACAGGCAAATGTGCTTCTGCATGGGAATGCTATGGCGTTAACAGTGCCTTCCTTAACAGTGTCTTCCTTAAAACCCATAAGTTCTTTATGCTTCTGGGTACAGGATTGTTAGAGTAGGCCAAAGTTTTACCTCCTTTTTCATAAGTGCTTTTGTTTCCTGGATCTCAGTATAGGAAAGAAAATCAGACAGCATTTCTCAGTTGTTGGCTGGTTGGGCGTAGTGAATGGGTATGGTTGCTGCCTCAAATGCAAATATCCAACCTGAACTAAGTTGTGTGAAATGATTGAGAAAGCTCAGTTCAGTTCTATGTAAAGTAATCAAGGAGAAGGTTTAGGAATGGTTGTACCTCATTGACAGTTGTCAACATGTTTATAATTTTTTGGAGTTTAGCCAAGAGTTCTGTTACAGCCATACACAAATATTGATTGACTTTCAAAATAAAATTGTTTAAAATCAGTGAAATTTTCTGAGCTGGAGTTTCTTCATCTGTAAGATAAGCAAATTTACTAAGGTCGTGGGTATCTAGTATATGACAGACAGAGATTTGAAGCTCTTTACCACTGATTCTGCTGCCTTCTCATAGAACTAGTAATTAAGTGATTTTTTAGCTAAGGTCATACACTAAGTGATAGAACAAGGATTTTGAATAAGATATTTTTCACTGTTGAACTAGTCTTCTTTCTCTAGCTTCCTTCAGAGGTCCATAAAGGGGACTTCTGTGCTGCTCTGCCATGTCTGTATCACATTAGGGTTTGGTCATGGTCTTTTGTATTGATGATGTTTGAATATGTTTAGTAAAATATTTTACGGACTTGGTTATTTCTTTCCCTCATATAATTTGTGTATTTGTCTGATTTCCCTATGGAGAATGAACTTTCTATCTCATATATGTCTGATGTGACATTGATTTGACCACTTGCAGTTGACCCTGTACTTGGTTTCCGTATCTGCATCTTCATTGTCATTTTGGGATTAGGCAAGCTTTCAGGAATTGTTTTTAACAGTTGAATCTAACTTTGTTGGATTTATTTGATACTGAGTTTCTTATTCCTGTATATTTTGTTTCCTTTCTATCTAAGCAGAGAACTAGGACTCTGGAGTTATAAGAAGTAGGAGTATTACCTGTAACTTTTTTAAAAGAAAAAAAGGGCCAGACATGGCAGCTCACGCCTCTAATTCCCGCATTGTGGGAGGTCAAGGCGGGTGGATCATTTGAGGTCAGGAGTTCGAGACCAGCCTGGTAAACATGGTGAAACCTTATCTCTACAAAAATACAAAAATTAGCTGGGCGTGGCAGCATGAGCCTGTAATCCCAGCAATTCGGGAGCCTGAGGCAGGAGAATCGCTTGAACCTTGGAGGTTGAGGTTGCAGTGAGCTGAGATTGCACCACTGCACTCTGGCCTGGACAACAGAGTGAGACTCTGTCTAAAACAAACAGAAACCTTCTTTGGATACACGGCTTTAGGTAGATAAACATAAATAACTCTGGGATTTTATTTTTTAATATGCTCCTGAAAACAGTCAACTCTCCTATTTCCTAGCTGGGAGAAGTGTGTCTCACTTCATTTTGCTCATTCAGGAAGGGATGAATTTTTCAGCAATGATAGTAATAGATAGCTGGCTGTTGTGGCTCATTTCTTGGTACAGTGTAGCACATCCGCCAATAATGCCCTTTCACCTTGCTTTGTCTTGCTAACTCCCTCTTAGCTTTCAGTAAGATTTGGCTCAAACAGCATCTTCCAGGAAGCTTGTGTTTAACTGCCACTCTTGGATCCAGGGTCTTTATTTAATCTTGTTCGTTGGTGGAACCAGGCTGTTTTATCTCATTATATATTACTCTTTACTTTGAAACAAGGAGGCAGTTAACCTAGATTTAGTATTTTTACTCATATGACTTTTTTCCCCACCAAAATGACCATAAATTAAGTAATCCTACCGCCTTACTGTGCCTACTGAAAAATAGCATGAAAAATAGCAGCAGGACAGAAAATTAGAAGATCTTGCTATCATGTAAGAGATGTGGAAGTAATGGTACCTGCATACTTCATTTGGAAAATATCTATTACCTTTATAAAATGTTTACATAGTTTCTAAATACAGGAACATCACAATGCAATAGAAACTGTTACTTTAATGTCAATCATTTGACATTTGGAATTTTGAGAATAGAAAGAGAATTTTAATGTATTCCAACAAGTCTAAAGTTAAATAAGAGTCTTTCCCTGCTGACTTGTTTTCTCTGCCTTCATGTATTACAAAGACCAGGGTAAGTTTTCTGCCTTTTTATTGTAAAAGTAATGCTTATTTAGAACATTTACACAATCAGTACATCACAGATATATTCTGAAAGTTGAGAATAGAGAAATTCTGTTAGAATTCTTCAAAATATTATTTTCCTAAAAACATTTTTTTCTTAAACCTTTTGCTATTCCCTTTATCTACCACTCTACATTCTGCCTCCTTTGTTTCCCTGTCACTTGTTAAAAGTACTGCCTCTTAACTTTGTCATCATCCACTTATTTCTCCAGATACACCTTGTGGTGTTTTTAGGTTAAATTGTTAGGCATGGATTGCTGGGTCGAAAGAGGGAGAACATGTGAGTTTGTTAGATTTTGCCAAATTCTTCATTCATCAGGGTTATACCAACTAGATGCACCTTATTTTCAGAGATGTTAAAATGAGGCAAAAAGGATCTTAGATTTGAGGAAATCAGTACCACCCAGAGTTGTGAAAGTTAGAGGTGATATATGTAATACTTCCTTGCACAGAATATACATTTTAGTAAAGGATACTGATATGGTTTGGCTGTGTCGCCATCCAAATCTCATGTTGAATTGTAGTTCCCATAATCCTCACATGTTGTGGGAGGGACCCGGTTGGAAGTAATTGAATCACAAGGGCAGTTACCTCCAAGCTGTTCTCATGATAGTGAGTTCTCACCAGGTCTGATGGTTTTATAAGGGGCTTCCCCCTCCCTCGCCACCCTGCTTTGCTCTACACTTCTTGCTGCCGCCATGCCATTTGAAGGACATGTTTGTTTCCCCTTCCACCTTGATTCTAAGTTTCCTGAGGCTTTCCCAGGCCTGTGGAACTGTGAGTCAATTAAACCCCTTTCCTTTATAAATTACCCATTCTTGGCTATGTCTTTATTAGCAGCATGAGAACAGCCTAATACAGGTACCTATTATTATCTTTTGTGAAATGAGACTATTTCACTATCATAAGAGTGGTAAGAAACTTGAGCTGAGATAGTGTTTGTAAGCACCCTAGCATGGTGCTGGCACCCGTATTAGTGCCCTTTTCTCTTGTGTGCCTTGGGTAGCAAGCTACTTGAGATCATATCTTAATTACCTTAATGGATTTTAAACTCCTTGAGGGCAGAGTCCTTGTCTGGTGAGTCTTCAGCAGGATGCTTTGGACTTGAATATATTTGGTTTTAAATTGAATTAGCCCTCAGAATATGTTTTTGAATTCAGTAGCAAAAGATTCCTGCCGCCCCCCCCAATTAACCGTCAAGTCCTTGTGTAAGGCTAGCCAGCACCTATTCCTACAGTGGGAAAAGACAGACACTTTCCTTTTGTTAGTTGGAAGCTTCTTTACTTAAATGCTCTTTAAACCCTGGGAAATACTTTAGGTAACAATAACAAAAGATGTTGATTCCTGTTCTATCTGTTTACTTATCTGTCCTAGGGAGCAACTCCAGTTAAGTTACAGTGAAAGGAGTTAGTTGCTTAAGTCTCCTGTTTTCTTAGGACTGCTTTATATCTTCATCTAGAATTTTCACGAAGAATTAAAATTTTTGTTATTAGAAAGCATTAGTTGACCTGAATTCACAATGAATGAGGTTTTCTGATGATTTAATATGCATGGTTTGCGTCTTTCATATCTATCAATCAAGTTCAACGCATTTCTTTTTACACTTAACACGTGCTTGAAGTGGCAGGGTCCTTCCTCTAAGACATTTAAATTAACACTATGAGATGAGTTCCAGTTAAGGGGGAAAAAAAGTATGTGCTGAAAGTAATCTTCAAGGCCATAGTATGCTCTCACCAAAAACATTTTCACCATGAGGAATGTAGATCTGTGTGTCCTTATTGGCTTTATTTTTTTCACTTAGTGGTGTCTCTTCTGATCAACATCTTTAGTTAGATGTCCCACTGTTACCTTAAATACAGTATGGCTGAGACCAGTCCATCGTTTCTCCAGTCTTTTCTCGCCATCTTTATTCTGCACAACTTTCTTGTTTTTGCAAAGGCCCCTTGTTCCCCCAGTCACCTGGACATAAAGACTTTCTCTGACTCTTTATTACACTGTATTTATTACACTTACGCAGTGAGTTCCTGGAACTGGGTTGGACTTCCATTTTCCCAAATGTGCTTTTACATTTTTTCATTTCTTCTCAGTTCCTTTACTACCACCTTTTATAGACTGCTTCAGAAACCTCTAGCTAGTTATTTTGCTTTTATTTTTATCTCTTACTATTCTTTAACACAAAGCTTATTTTGGAACTAGGCCAGTCTTTTTGCTATATACCTTCATATAGTAACAAAAAAAACTGAAGGATTGGAAAGGAAGAAGCTTAGAGATAATGTTTAACTTTTTCTTATGAAAAGTTTCAAGCATACACATAGAGAATTATAATGAACTCCAATGTATGTCACTCAAGTTTATTAACCTTTTGCCAGTCGGGTTTTATTTATCCCCATATCTCTTGGTTCCCCCTCTCTCCACTGCCCCACAGAGAATATTATAAGCAGATTCCAGGCATCATTTACATGGAAGTACTTCAGTATTGACCTTTAGAGATTCTTTAATTTGTCAATTTATCTACTGCAGATATCTCTACATTTTTGCCATCAGTTGGTTATTAGTTTAAATGCTTTTGGTGTTCAGAAGGCATCCCATTCTGTTTATGGTTAGCTCTTTTGTACTGACCCCAATTTGCCTCCCTGTCATTTCTCAGCAGTAATATAAATTCATATTTACTCAGAAATTATAAATTTACTGAGTAAATTTATATAATACAATATAACAGTCTTTACGATATTTGAAGAAGTTGCCATGTAATATACTTTTTGACACCTCTCACAGCACACATAGCACTTTTTTTTATATTTTAGAGAGGGGGTCTTGCTCCGTAGCCCAGGTGGAGTGCAGTGGTGTAATCGCGGCTCCATCTTTAAACTTCTGTGCCCAACTAGTCTTCCCACCTCACCCTCAGCCAGGGTTACAGGTGTACTACAATGCCCAACTAATCTTTTAAAAAGTTTTTGTAGAGACGAGGTCTTGATATATTCCCCAGGCTGGTCTCAAACTCCTGGCCTAAAGTGAGCCTCCCACCTTGGCCTCCTAAAGTGTTGAGATTGTAAGCATGAGCCACTATGCTTAGCCACTCCTTTAAAATAGGAATTCTTGGGTTCAGATCTTTAACCTAGGTCTTATTTGTATCAGTGAGATTAATGAGCCATAGCCCTGAGGTTTTCACCAGACATTTTTGTTTTGCATTTCACCAGACATTTTGTTTTGCATTTGCATTTTGTTTTGCATTTTAGATAGCAGTTGCTTTAAAAAACTTGAGGACCTGGCTTTAAAGTCAGTTTTGAAATTTTGTGCATTAAAAAGAAAAATGTGGCTGGGTGTGGTGGCTCCCACGTGTAATCCTAGCACTTTGAGAGGCTTAGGCAGGTGGATTGCCTGAGCTCAGAAGTTTGAGACCAGCCTGGACAACACGGTGAAACCCCATCTCTACTAAAATACAAAAAATTAGCCAGGCATGGCAGCATGCACCTGTAGACTCAGCTACTCGGGAGGCTGAGGCAGGAGATTTGCTTGAACCCTGGAGGTGGAGGTTGCAGTAAGCTGAGATCCTACCACTATTCTCCAGCCTGAGTGACAACGCAAGACTCTCTCAAAAAAAAAAAAAAAAGTTATTGGCAGACTGTTATCTGAAACCTACCTGGAATTACTTTCAGTTTATCCTTTACTTAATTTCCTTTTTAAGTTTAGAGCTTTTTAGTGATTTAAGCAAATTTTCCTTATGTACACTAGTATTTGTCAAAATAAATTTTTAAAACTTGGTCCATTTTTTACTATACAAGTAATTTATTGTGGAGAAAAACTAGAAAACAAGATGAAGTATAGGCACAAAAACTCAGGTTACTCATAAATCGACTACCCTAACTGCTTTTAATATTTTGATGTCTGTATTCCAGTCTTTTTCATATGTATTTATGCATTTGTTGAATTATACAGAGTAATTTTTTTTAATGTGATGTCCTTGCCATTCCCTAGGGCCATATTAGCAGATCTTGATGTTCTGAGGCTTATTTATTGAATCTGGGCTGTAAACAAAATTAAATGACACATGCTTTATTCCAGATTGTAGTGCTGGTCCATGTATTGTCATTATTACGATTTTAGCCATGAGTGTTTGGTTTGAGGCAGAAGTAATGGGGTATTGCTGTCATGTAAACGGGCCAATAACCTTATGTGAATCAGCTTAGCATTTTAAAATTATAGACTCTAGGTTTTTAGAAGTTGAAGGCTTCTATATGCTGCATGGAAGACTGAGTTCAAATCCTACTTCTGACACCATGTGATTTTGTTTTTCCCATCTCTGTAGGATGGGGATTTCTTATAGTTAGTACTACGGTCATGCAGATTTCTATTTCCCCAGGGCCTGGGACAGAATAGGTGCTCAGCAGATTATGACACATGTGGTTTCCTTTGCTATGAGCCAGTAATGGGATGAAGACACATTGCCTATACATTAGTAATTGATTGCTGTAAAACTTGTTACCTCAAAATATAACAGCTTAAAATAACAGACATTTACTCTCTCGTGTAGTTCCTGTGAGTCAGGAATCCAGAAGCAGTTTATCTGGGTGCCTTTGGCTTAGCATCTGATTGCAGTCAGTATGTCAGCCAGGGCTGCAGTCATTTGAAGACTTAATTTAGACTAGAAGTTCCATTTCCAAGATGGCTCATTCACATGGCTATTGGCAGGAAGCTTGAGTTTCTTACTATATGGGCCTTTCCAGAGGGCTTTTGAATGAGTACACAGCAGTGTGTCAGTGGCCTTCCCCAGAGCAAGGAGAGAGCAGAAAGGAAGATCGAATGCCCTTTATGGCCTAGTGTGGGAAGTTGCCCCCCTGACATTTCCACTTTATCCTATTTGTTAGGAGTGAGTCACTGTGTCCAGCCCATACTCAAGGGGAGGGGAATTAGGTTACACCTCTTGAAAAGCAGAGTATCAAAGACTTCTGTAGTCAAGATAGTGTATGTTTGTGTAAGGTTACAATAGAGGGTCCAGAAATAGACCTATAATTATATGGCCACTTGAAAAGGCCAAGACAATTTGATGGAGAAAAGGCCGTCTTTTAAAAAATGGTGCTAGGCTATTCACAATAGCAAAGACATGGAATCAGCCTAAATGCCCATCAATGGTAGACTGGATAAAAAAGAATGTGGCACATGTACCCCACAGAATACTCTGCAGCCATAAAAAGAACAAGATTGTGTCCTTTGCAGGAACATGAATGGAACTAGAGGCCATTAGCATATGTAACACAGGAACAGAAAACCAAATACTGCATGTTCTCACTTATAAGTGAGAGCTAAATTGTGAGAACATATGGACACATACAGGGGAACAGCAGACACAGGGGCCTTTTGGATGGTGGAGGATGAGAGGAGGGAGAGTATCAGGAAACATAACTAGTGGGTACTAGGCTTAATACCTGGGTGATGAAACAATCTGTACCACAAACCCCCATGACACAAGTTTACCTGTATAACAAACCTGCACATGTACCCCTGAACTTAAAAGTTAAAAAAAAAATGGTTCTAGAACAACTTGACATCTTTATTGATTAGAAAAAAATGAACCCTGGCCCTTACCGCTGTAAAACTGCTAGAAAATAAATAAATAAGATGGTGGTATGCCCTTGTAATCCCAGACCTTCCAAAGGCTGAGGCAGGAGGATTGCTTGAGCCCAGGAGTTTGAGACCAGCCTGCGCAACATTGTGATATAAGAAAATGAGAGTCTTTCCCTGCCTTTCCACCCAAAAGAGAGAGAGAGAAAATCTGTGTGGCCCTTGAGTAGGCAAAGATATCTTGAGGCACAAAACATACAGACCCTAAAAGGGAAAATTGATGAAATGGACTTGATCAAAATTTAAAACTTTTGCTCTTTGAAAGACACTGTTAAGAAATTAAAACAAGAAAATGTTGGGGAGAAAATATTCACACTTCATATAGCTGACAAAAAAATTGGTAATCCAGAATGTATAAAGAGCTCTTAACACCAAGATAAGAAGAAGACCAAATGAATTTTCTATATTGAGGGAAAGATTTGAGCAGAAACTTCACCAAAGAAGGTATATGAGTGGCCAAAAAGCACACGAAAAGATACTTGTCACTAAACAACTTTTAATCATCAGAAATATGTTAATTGAAACCACAGGGATATACCACTCCACACCTGCTAGAATGGCTAAAATTAAAGATTGATATCAGTTGTTGGTGAGAATTTGTATCAATTGGAACATTAATGAACTTTTGATGGGGATATATAATGGTACAATTTGGCAATTTCCTATAAAGTTGAACATACATTTTTTATATTACCCAATAACTTTTCTCCTAAGTATGTACTCAAGAGAAATGAAAACATGTCTACAGAAATATTTGTATATGAATGTTTGTAGCAGCTAAATAATAACCAATGTCTGGAAACAACTAAAATGTCTGGCAGGTGAATGTGGGTAAGTTACAGTATATCCATACAATGTAACACCACTCAGCAATAAAATGGAACCAACAGCTGGTACATCCAACAACATGGATGAATGTCACAAATGTTATGCTGAGAGAAAGAAGTCAGACACAATAATAAATCCTATATGATGATGTTTACATGAAATCTAGAAATCTAGGCAGATCTAATCTATAGCATGATCAGATCAGTGCTTCCTTTGGGCAAGGAGTGGAATGTGGGGAATGACCTGGAAGGAGCACACAGGAAACTTTGAGGCGATGGACTTGTTCTAAATCTTTATTGTAGTGGGGATTGCACCTGTGTATCACACTGTGTCTTTGAAATGTGTATGCAGTTATTTCTTAATATTTGTAGGGTATTGGTTCCAGGACCACCCTACCCCCTGCGCTGAGTATACGAAAATTTGCAGATGTTCAAGCTTTTGGATATAAAATGGCACAGTATTTGCATATTAACCTATACAATCCTTCTATATACTTTAACTCATCGCCACATTACTTATATTACCGAATACAGTGTAACTATATAGTTGTTATGTTGTGGGGAGGTTATATTTTTGGGGTTGTCTTGTTATTAATGTTTTTCTTTTTCCTTGAATATTTTCAGTCTGCAAATGTTTGAATATGTAGTGCTGAACCCGTAAATGTGGAGGGCTGACAGTATTTTATTGTTTAGAAATTATACCTTATTAATGTTCATTTATAAACATATCTCTTGAGGTTTGAATTTTTCAGAAGTTAAAACACCTGATCTTTAGAGTCAGTGTTCAAGATTTACCCCTTTGTTATCATTTATAGGTCGGGCTTAATAGTATTACGTCTAGGGAGAAAATTGGCAAACTGTGACTTCTTTTCATAGTAGAATTGGCTCTCATTTCTTCATCCTTCCCATATTAGTAACATGTCTTGATTGTAGAAGGAGGCTAATGGGATGTTTTGTCTGGGCTTCTTTGTGAAAGCTTTTTTTTTCAGTGACTTGTGCTATTATGCCTACCATGCCATTTGAATCCTGTCATTGTACGTCTTGACCAGCTTGTCAAGGTAGGCATACAAAAGATAGCTCATGGCTCCTTAACTGACTCATCTCTCATGGTTGCAGATTCTCATAAACACAAAGATAAACACAAAGATCGAGAACATCGGCACAAAGAACACAAGAAGGACAAGGAGAAGGACCGTGAAAAGTCCAAGCATAGCAACAGGTAAGGGTGGAATCAAGTCTCTCATCATTCAGCAGTGGGTTGGCCATTGCTTGGCTTACCTGGAATAGGTCTGAACTTGAGATACAGATAAAGAGTATAGATAGCAAAGTAAGTAGAAAACTGTATTTGATCCTAGAGTTGCTAATTGGATGGCCCTGATTTAAGCCTTACATGGGATGCCATTGTTCAGATCAAGATGTATAAAGCAAGTATGTTAAATTTTCTTTTAATATATACCTCATTAAAAATACAGTTTTTCACTAAGATAGGTAAGGATTCATTGTCACACATGATGGCATTTAATCAAGTCTGTAGCAAGCTTGCCTTGATAAAACGTAACTGGATTTGAGACCTGATTTTTTCTTCTTCTTTGTATACTTTATTTACATTAAAAATTCTTAACTTAGGCTTCCATGGTCTGTTAGTCCCTGAAATTATATGCAAATGGTTGAATACATGAGATTTCCTAGAGAGACTATTCCTAGCTTTCATCATGTTATCAGAGGAGTTCAGCTCCCACAAAAGCCCACAGTCACCAATATAAATGAAACTCAGTAGTGCTGCCTTCTGGGATGTAAACCTCAAGAAGATGTTTTTCTTGTTCATTTTGCTCCCATTTTTTTTGGTGTAGGAGGCAAGTGGTTAAATCTAGTTATTAAAAGTGAGGACTTGCACTTCCATTCTGATTTAAAGGCAGTTGTTGTTGAGAAAGCCATGTGGTATTCCCATTCCCATAGTGGTCTGAGCTTTGTTAGGGATTATAAAGATCTGTCATACAGTGGAACAAGTATCTCCATCCTAAAGTTCCTTAGAACTTCCTTATTAACTTATTGTCTATAGACAAGTTAAAGTGAGAATTGCTTTATAAGTCTGTTTTTATTTTTTTTTTTTCTGGATCATTAAAATTACCAGATTTAATTTTCTCTACTGAGAACATTTCTTTGGGAATCATGTGTCATGCCTGTAGCCTTTTTTCCCTATTCCTTACTCATTCCTTATCACTTGATCATCTAGTTTCCATTTTCATTATTCTGGTAAATTTTAATCTCAGTAGTTGAATCTATTCTGCATCTTTTCTTTTCTAGTTTACATTTGTCTAGCTCATATTAATAACTACCATAGAGCAAAGAATATTGCTCTTTACAAAGAATATTGCTCTATGGTAGTTATTAATATGATAAAAAGATGGTTCATTGCATAATGATACAAAGGGACCAGTTAGGAGAACATAACAGCTATAAATGTTTATACACTAATATCAAAGCCTCAAAATACATGAAGCAAATCTGATGGAGCTGCAAAGAGAAATTAAAATTCATAATTATGGTCAGAGATTTTACTACCTCTTTCTCAATAATTTTTAGTCCAAGTAGACAAAAAATCATTAAGGATATGGAAGACTTGAATCATATCAACCAACTTGATCTAATTGACATTTATAGGCTTTTCTCACCCAACAATATTAGAATATACTTTGTTTCCTTTCTTTTTCTTTTTTCTTTTTTTTTTAAGTGTCTACTTTTCTACTTTTATTTATTTATTTTCTTTTTCAGGTTTTATTTTAGATTCGGGGGTTACATACAGGCAAGTTTGTTACCTGGGTATATTGCTGTGATGCTGAGGTTTAGGTACAAATGATTGTGTCACCCAGGTACTGAGCATAGAACCCAACAATTAGTTTTTCAACCCTTACCACCCTCTCTACTCTAGTAGTCCGCAGTGTCTGTTATTGCCATATAGTAGCAATGGTGCTGCTATTACACCTATTCCCAGAATGATACTGCCCAGGTTGTCATCTAGGGTTTTTATAGTTTTAGGTATTAAGCATTTAATCCATCTTGAATTGATTTTTGTATGCAGTGTAAGGAAGGGGTCAATGAGCACCCAATGTTTAGCTCCCACTTGTAAGTGAGACCATGTGGTATTTGGTATTCTGTTCTTGCCTTAATTTGCTCAGGATAATGGCCTCCATTTGCATCCATGTTGCTGCAAAGGACATGATTCAGTTCTTTTTTTGTGACCATATAGTATTCCATGGTATTTGATATTGAGAGTAGTGCTGCAGTGAACATGTGAGTGCATGTGTCTTTTTGTGTTGTGTTGTGTTTTTTGTAGTTGTGTTTTTAAGTTCTTTCAGAAATCTCCAAACCGCTTTCCCCAGTGGCTGAACTTACTGACATTCCCATCAACAGTGTATATGTGTTCCCTTTTCTCTGCAGCCTTCCCAGTATCTGCTGTTTTTTGATTTTTTTAATAGCCATTGGTTTTGATTTGCATTTCTTTGATGATTAGTGATGTGGAACATTTTGTCATACATTCATTGGCTGCTGTCATCTTTTGAGAACTGTCCATGTCTTTTGTTGCCTGTTTTTTAATGGGGTTACTTGTTTTTTGCTTGTTGAATCATATAGGTTCCTTAGATTCTGGATATTAGACCTGTCAGATGCATAGTTTGTGAATATTTTCTCTCATTCTCTAGGTTGTCTGTTAACTCTGTTGATAAAGTTTAATTAGATCCTATTTGTCATTTTTAGCTTCTGTTGCAATTGCTTTTGGCATCTTTGCCATGAAATCTTTGCTCATGCCTATGCCCAGAATGGTATTGCCTAGGTTGTTGTCTAGGGTTTTTATAGTTTTAGGTTTTAAGTATTTAATCCATCTTGAATTGATTTTGTATGTGGTATAAGGAAGGGATCCAGTTTCAGTCTTCTGCATATGACTGGCCATTTATCCCAGCATCATTTATTGAGTAGGGAATCATTTCCTCATTGCTTATTTTGGTCGACTTTCTTGAAGATTACATGGCTTTTGGTGTGTGGTTTTATTTCTGGGTTCTCTGTTGTGTTCCATTTGGTCTATGTGTCTGTTTTTGTATCATTACCATGCTGTTAGAACATATTGTTTTTAAGTGCACATGAAATGTGCCAAGATCATACTTTGGACCCCACCCTACTTAAACCATCTTCCTTTTGGCTCTAATGCCTCCATGCCTCTCCATATTTCGGGCCACCTTTTTCACCTCTTTCTAATGTACAGTCATTTCTTAATAGTTTTTGGCTGTCTTTGTCTGCTACCTGTTTTGCTGTTTATCCTTATTTCAGATTCCACATTCAGTCTTGTGAACTTTTCCGTTCCTTAACACAACATGTTTTCTGATACCACTAAGGCTTAAAACATGCTGTTACTGGTTCTATGATACTTTCTTGCCCTTTTACTGTCTTTCTTTTAGTTGCAGCTTAGACTTGACTTGTTCCAGGTATCCTTTCTACCCACTTGGGGCTATGGATCTACCTCCCAGGAGGTGCCATTTGGTTTCTTTATTGTCCTCATGCAAGGTGCAAAACAAGGGAGCAGGTATTAAGAATTATTTCACCTTGTCTCCTCTTTGTGTGGACAAGAGTCTGAGGTCACATGCTTAAAGTCACACAGTGATATGGTAGCAGAAAGATGAAGATGTGAGACCAAGGATCCTGAGTCCTCACTACATTATCCCGTCCAGTGAAAAATACCTCCCTCTGTAAAAAAGAGTTAGTTGTGTAGCCAAAGTGTCTGTTTAAATACAAGCATCCCTCACTTGTATGCATATGGTAGGCAGATCAGGTTTAAAAATGTCAGATCATCTCAGGCACTGCCTTTATCTCTCTTTGTCCCCAAATCCCTAAAATCTTTGGCACTGAAAGTATTAATGTCATCAAATTCTGAACCTAGGAAAACTGCATCTCTGTCTTTCTCTTGTCTGGCCTGTAACATCACAAGAACAGCTCACACCAAAGTTAAAACATAGTTTCGTCAGTCACCACTTAATTTCTTGACACTGCTTCTTAGCATTAATATTTTGTACCTCAGATCCTTTTCCTTTTTTTTGGAGTAAGGGTCTTATTGACTCATAGGCTGGGGTGCAGTGGTGTGATTATAGCTCACTGCAGCTTCCCTGGGCCCAAGGGGTCCTCCCACCTCAGCCCCTTGAACAACTGGGACAATAGGCATGCACCATCATGCCTGGCTAATTAACTTTTTTTTTTGTTTTTAGTAGAGATGGCGGTCTTGCTATGTTGCCCAGGCTGGTCTGGTACTTCTGGACTCCCATATTGACATCCCATAGTGTTGAGGTTACAGGCATGAGACACCGTGGCTGTTTAAAAAATACGTAAATAATCTCAAAAGGAATACTCTTTTAGATGATGAGGAATTACTTGGCTTGTAGGGTCTCACCAGCTACCTTTCTTGAAGGGCTGCATTCTTATCCATTGTTTAATACTAGATCTCTTATATAAACAAGATATTATTAAAAGCAATTTGGGAGAGAGGGCTTGATTTTAGAAAATAAGAGAATCATGTGAAATGAAATTCCTCCTCCTAGTTTTTGACTGTGTGCATCTCTTGCCAGTTTTAAACCTGGCACTCACACTGGAGTGACAAATTTGTGGAAAGCAAGGGAAGACAGAAAACTGCTGTGAAATAGCAAGGGAAGTACTTTTCCAGCCATATTGGCAGTGCTGTTCTGTACTGTCAGTGTGAGAAACATCTGAGAATAAGGATGCTTTTGGCTTCTGCTTTCCTTTCAGTTACAAATCCTACCTGAACTATAAATGAGAGAATGTAGGATTTTGGGAATATGCACTTGAATTCAGCATCTAGTTATCAGATTAGGGGAGATTTTTCTGAAATTAATAAAATTTCAAGGATGCTTTTTAAAAATGTAAAAGATGCTGCTTTCCTTGTGCATGGTTTGCCAGAGCCCTCCCTTTGTCTACACATCACTGTATCAGCCTGTCTGGGGGAAATGGACAACTAACATAGGTAGGCAAAGAAGATTGAGCAGTTTTGAAATGAGAAAACTCAGTACCACCACCGTTCCGTGGGAGTCAGTGTGATATGTTGTATAGCACACTAAGTTAAAAGTTAAGAGGTCAGGTTCTGTCATTTACAAGCTCTGTGTCCTGATCCAAGCTGCTTAACTTCTCTGGGTCTTATTTTCCATTTTGGTCAAGTGTTGATAACAGTACCTGCTTTGTCAAGCTTTCAAGTTTGTTTATGCACAAGATAGCTCTTTGGGAACTGTAACATACTAAATAATTGAGGTAATGATGGTGATGATGATAATTACCACAAAGCCTAGTGTAATATCATGCAGATAAATTGGAGCTGTTGAGTTTGGTAGTTGAATCTAATTCAGTAGTTAGTTATTGATAGCATTCAATTTGGAGCCCTGATATTTTCAATATTATATTTAGCCCTATTGCAATGAACCATAATCATTGTTTGCAAGATTTCATGGTGGAGACAGCATTTGAACTAACCATTCAAAGATGGCTAAAATTTTGCTAAGGGAAACTAATGGTTAGAAAGGATGGCATTTCAGACAGTAATAAAAGCATAAGCAAAACAGAGGCATTATAGTATATGCTTTGTTCTGGGAGGAATCCAGTTAGGTGGGTTACACAGGGTGGAATAGTAGAAAATGAGGCCCAAAAAAGTGGCTTGGGGCAAAACTATTAAATGCCATTTCAAAAAGTTAGGACTTGTTACTTACACTAACTGAAAAAAAATGGGGGAGGAGAGAAATGTTGGGACTCGATTCTGAGTTGAGCGAGAAGCCACTGGAAATGGTTGAGCAAAGTGGTTATAGGACTTAGCCACAAATGACACATGAAGGGTCCAAGAAAAAGGGTTCCTGTCATGGAAAACTGGTGGCTGTTTACACTATTAGTAGAGACAAGGAACTTAGGGGAGGAATGGGAGTTAGAATGGGTATTGGTTTTGGTGTCTTTGGGCACATCCTTTTATCCTCTCTGGACTGAAAACAAAGGATTAAATGAAATTAGATTTACCTTGAAGTTTCGATCATTCTATAATATAAAACACCAGAGTCCTTGTGATTTTGTTTAGTGATGGTTAATGGGCATTGTAGTGTATAATGATGATAGACATTAAGAAACCCTTGTTTCTTAGAGCCTTTTGGAAGCTGGCTCGTTTTAGACTGAGAAGTCTTTTCCCAAGGCAACTTTTCAAAGTTACTTAAATATTTAACTTGACAAATATCATTTAAGCTTTAACTGTCTGCTATCCTTGAAAGGGTCATGAATTTCATTCTTAAACCAAGACTTTGAAGCCTTCTGTGCTGTCTCACAGGAATCCCCATGATCCAACTTCATATGACCCACAGAGGTCTGCTGCCTTAAAGGAGTAGACAGGTAGTTGGGCTGTTAGTGGCTAAGTCCTTTTCTCAGAAGATATGGAGGCTTCTTCTACCTTTAACAGTGCTTTTTTGCTTTGTTTGGGAAGTAACAGAGTAGTCAAGTGCAGGACTCTGGAGCCAGAATGCCTGAGTTTAAATCCTGTTTCTCTCTTTAGAGATACTTCCTTGGGCAAGTTACTTAACTTCTCTGTGCTTCAGTTTCCACATGTGCAAAACGGAGATACCAGTACTTATCTGAGTTTTGTTACTGGTAAATGTGCTTAGATAAGTGCCTGGCACTGGATGCCACCCAAGTATCTGTTAAATACTTTCATGGGTGATAGAGGACAGATTTAAATGGTTTCCCATAGCCAACATTCTAGCTTTCCAGAATATCAAACATAGGCTTTTTCTGTTGTTGTGGTAGTGGTGGCAGTGGTGGTCTTTTTTCTTAAAGAAATAATGCTTTGCCAGAAGGGAAACGTTTTTCCCTACTGGCTCCCTACTTCCACCCTTTCTCCCACTCTTCTGTATAAGTGCCTTGAAGAAACCCTGGTCAGCCTTTTCTGTGGTCTGCTTAGCTCCAACAAGAGGCATCTACCAAAGGTTTTGCTGTCATCACTTTAAAAATAGTGTTATTTTTTCTTTTTTCTGAGATGGAATCTCGTTCTGTCGCCAGGCTGGATTGCAGTGGCACAATCTTGGCTCACTGCAACCTCCGACTCCCTGGTTCAAGTGATTCTCCTGCCTCAGCCTCCTGAGTAGCTGGAATTACAGGCACGTGCCACCATGTCCAGCTAATTTTTGTATTTTTTGTAGAGACAGGGTTTCACCATGTTGGCTGGGATGGTCTTGATCTCCTGACCTCATGACCCACTCACCTCAGCCTCCCGAAGTGCTGGGATTATAGGCGTGAGCCACCTCACCCTGCCAGGTTATTTTTTCTTTAATGGAATTCAACTAATTGAAGCAAAACACATGCATGAACACTCTGGAAAGGTGGCTTTGAATCTTTCCATTTGTTCTCTCTAGTATTGACTTTTGCTTTTACAGTCCCTGCTAATGTGTTGGAATCTTACCCTATACAGATGTAAACTATGAACCAAGAAGTCAACATCTATGCATAGTCAATAATTGGTTGATTCTCATTCAGAGTTCCTCATGCCAGTGCGGTAACATTCATATTTCATCCATAAGTTTGACCATTACAGAAGTTCTAGGACTGCTACTGTCTGTATTTTTGTCCTTCAGCGTATCCCAGAGTAAACTTACTCTTAAAATGTGTTTGTTGAACCTTTGGTGTCCTTCCTATGGTTGATATTTGGTTGTTATTAAGCCTTTCTTATACTCTCACAAGACAAAATGGCAAAAAAAAAAAAAAAAAAAAAAAAAAAAAAGAGGCAACCCCAAAGGTTTTTATCCATTCAGATATCCAGCATTTTTCTAATTTAGCCCTACTGAAGTTTCTTCAAGTAATTAATCAGCTGTTTTTCAGCCTCTAAAGTGGCTAATATTGTAGCCTTCAGTTGTACTTTTAAAGCCCATTTGTGACTTTGATGTACTGTGTCTACTGTATATGGAAAAGTAGCAGGTTCAGTATGAAGATAACAATATCTCTTCTTCTTTTTTTTTTTTTGAGACAGAGTCTCACTCTGTCACCCAGGCTGAAGTGCAGTGGTGTGATCTTGGCTCACTGCAGTCCCTGCCTCCCAGGTTCAAGCGATTCTTCTGCCTCAGCCTCTTGAGTAGCTGGGATTACAGGCGCGTGCTACCATACCTGCCTAATTTTTTGTATGTTTAGTAGAGATGGGGTTTCACCATGTTAGCCAGGATGGTTTTGACGTGATCCCCGTCTTGGCCTCCCAAAATGCTGGGATTACAGCCTTGAGCGACTGCACCCAATCTGTAATATCTCTTAAAACAGAACTTCCTGTACTGATCAAAATTTCCATCACCTCATTATTAATGAGAAAGGTGCAGTTCTTTAGCTACCGTGAAAGTCAAACACGTCCTGAGCCTTTTGGAAAAAAGACATACATGTTAGAAAATCTCAAATGTATGAGTCAGCCTGACTGACCCCACATTGGCTCCATTTTGTATGCTGGCCAAATCCTGTTTCTGACTTTCCTAACACAGTCCTGGACATGTTTCTGTATCATAGGACTTGCTCTTTAGTGCCTTTGCTACTTCTTCAGGTATATTCCTAGGAAAGACTGGCAGTGGGGTTTGCTGTTTGCCAGCACTCCTGCCAGTGTGGGGGTTAGGGATAGGGGGTTAGGCTCCCAGGCACTCTGCTCTCTATTTGGGGAGGCAGGGACAGTAACAGTACCTGACAAGTAGGGATGATCACATTGTGTGCAGAAGCCTGGTGGGGCTCTGTAAATCCAAATTTCTAACAGTCTTCAATGTAATGCTCTTTAACAGAAGCTGTCCATAACCCTGAGTCGTTTGAGCTCAGCTAGTATAAAAATACAAACCTTTCCAATGCAAGACAAAGGAAAAAAAATCCAAATCTGCTTTTATGTCTAAACAGTTAGGAGTACAGAAGAGTTGCTTCCTTTGAAAAGTCAGGATGATAGCTTCATCTCATTCTAGTCTTTGTGATTAATTATGACCTGCAAAGGGGTTTACTACTGTAGCAGAAACTTTGAATTTCCTATATACATTTCTGTCTGGTTAGCAGGCAGAGGAAATATCATTGACTTTTGTCTTCCTAGCTTAAGTACTGTCTCATTTAGCTTGTCATTTGTTGATTCCTTTTCCCTGATCTCTGGTTTGATAATGTACAGCAAAGCAGAAAACTGCAGGGCTACATGTACACTTGTAGGTACCTATGCTGTGATTAGCAAAAGGCCAGAAAGCCAGTTTTCTAGTGAAATTGGCTAACATTCTAAGAAAAGTTTTCATTGAGAAAGAGAACGGTTGGTCAGGGGAAGGTGGAACTTAAAGGAAGAGATGGAATGTTCCTGAACTCAGATTCCTGGATTAGCCATTTATAAGTTTCATGGGAAGAAAAAATGAAAGCAACCTCAAAGGTTTTTATCCTTTCAGGTATCCAGACATCTTTATTCTAGAAAGTTTCTGATTGATGGTAAAATAAAGTTAAGACCTTATAGCAAGTCTCAGACTCGCCATACCTGTTTCTTACTTAACAGTCGTCTACCTTAAGCAGTAGATGTCAATTTAGTGGAAATGTAAGGGTATTGATGTGTAGTGGAGGGTGCTCTGAACTTGGAGGTGGAAATACTAAGTTTAAATCTCAACTTTGCTTCTAACATTGTAACTTTAAGTGTTTTTTAACCAGTCTCCTGTTTGTATGAGCATAAGGGGTAGATAATAAAACCTGCCTCACAGAAGTGTTGTGAGAATTGAATGAAATAATGTATGTGAAAATACCAAGTACAATGCTTGCTTAGAAAGTAGAATTTTGTTTTGCTGCCCCCCTCTCCCCGATAATTGGCAGGGCAGGGGGAGGCAGTATATTCATCCGTCAATATTATAGATGCAGTTGTTCTCAGATTTTTTGCTTTTAGGCAAAACCTTCTATAGAAAACTATATCATATATACATTAACTCCTGAAGAATCAATTATAATCTCAGCAACCTTGCTCTTTGACTGTTCATTCTTCTTGGAGAAGTTAATGAGAACTAATAATAAGAGTGCTAATGCAATTGGAAGACTTTTTTGTTTTTAAACAAAGTAAGGGATACACTTTTAAATAAAACTGCATTTTGGTGAAAAACACAGATTATGAGAACACATTGAGTAGAGTATCATCATACTGATTCCAAGAACAAAAAGCATGGTGGAGAGATTTTGTCACCATGCACATCCAGTGTGCATGAATTAAAAAGAATTTTGCTCTTACAGAAACTTAAATGTTTTTTAAATGTGTGTCACATGTAAATAATAACCTAATGAGAGCAATATAGAGGGAGAAATATATAAGCAAGGGAAAGTGGGTGGTGGTGGTGGTGGTGGTGTTTTTTTTTCCATCTGTTTCAGTACTTGGGTCTTTTCTAACCTATAGTGTCCTGTTTCTACTAGTCCCTATGCCCGCCTGGCTAGAGTTCTTAAAGTTTCTGCTTTTTCATCATTCAAATACCTGTCTCAAGTTCTAGCTACTTTTGTGTGCAGTGTGTTATAAGAGCTGCTGTTCTCCTGATCTAGATTTTGTTGCTCTACCTAACTCCATGCCATCATTTGTTTATCCCTTTGTGATCTTTTGCTGTATAGTCAAGTGTCCCTTTAGAGCAAACTTCGTGGGATGGACATAGCCTAATGAGCTCATTGCTGATGAAGTCTGATTTTTCCTGTGCATTGGTTAGTGCAGTAAGCAAGGCTCCTTAACTGCCTGTCCCAGTGCACTGAAAAATAATAGTGTTGTGTCACCTTAACAACTTGTGGGTTTTGCTTATTGCTTCTTTAGTCTTTGAGCACATGCATGTTTTTATATAGTTGCAGTTATTTTATTATAGTCCTTTTTCTGTCATAAACACTTTACATATGTATTCGTGGTACTCAAATTATAGCATAACAGTTACATAATTTTACTATTACTTTTCCTCTTGTTAGGTTGTATCTAGTTTTGGGTTTTTTTGTTTGTTTGTTTGTTTGTTCATTTTTGTTTTTTGTTTAAGGGAAGCACCAAAATGAACATCTTTATATGTAATGTTATTTCCCTAAGAGAAATTTCCAGGAGCTTGATCCCAGGGTAAGAAGCTATGAACATTTTAATGGCTCTTGCCTTACAATGTCATATTTTGCTTTTTAACATTTAACAAAGAACATTCCTATGCCTTTGCATTCAGATGGGTCTTTTCTTATTGTGAGGAAAGGACTAACATAAGTCCCATCTAGAACTGACTAGCTTTGCCTATTTAAAACTAGAACGAAATATCCACTGTATTGGGCTATTCACTCCATAAACCCTGGCCTGGCTACATGTGTATGATATGTTTCAAGTCAGGCACAAAGCCACCAAACACATTTTTGGTGAGTTGGTTTTAACCTCCTCACGTCAGATATGAACGCTCAAGTTGGAGCTTTCATTATACTTTTTGTGCTAGTAGGATGTTGTAGGAATACACTGGGTTGGCTGTGTATTCTTAGTGACTTTTTAAAAAAATCTCCTGGTGTGTCTATTATGACTGTTTCTGTTCCTTCAAAAAAATAAAAGCATCAAACAAGATGAAGTCCGACGTAGCCAAGACCCTCTACTTGAACCTTCTGTCAGTACTATTTGTTTAAGTATTGTAAGTTTCCATGGTTCATGTTATCGTAAGATATTTTGTGAAATGAATCCTTGTGGTCCCTACTCTGAGCTAACACTTTGTGACTTACTTTTTACAGTGAACATAAAGATTCTGAAAAGAAACACAAAGAGAAGGAGAAAACCAAACACAAAGATGGAAGCTCAGAAAAGCATAAAGACAAACACAAAGACAGAGACAAAGAAAAACGAAAAGAGGAAAAGGTACAGAGTCTTCTAGTGGGGGAGGAAGGGACATGGGTGGTCTTTTGTTTATTTACCTTTAAAAGCAGTTATCTTCATTGCATAGTAAGATCCCTTGGCCTTGAAGTGAAAAAGTCTCTTGTCAGGAGAATTTAGAGCAAACTTTAGTCTTAAACTATAAAAATTAAGCCCTTTACCACCATGTTTCTCACAGTATCAGATCTGTCCATATCATTACGTTTTTAACTTTATATTGCCAGTGGATACATTGAGAATGCATTAGGGAAAATTGTTTTTGGGAGAAGGCCTAATGCCTTATTGTTCATTGAAGCTTCTTCCCAAGTGAAAATTTAGTGATGCTGGTGCCCTTTGTGGCTTTTGGTTCCAGCATAACCAGTGCAAGCCTTCTAAAAATGACTAGGCTCATCTGGCTGAGAATGAATAGTACTCTGTGTAGAGTTTTAAATAGAGAATTTTTATTTTAGATTTGAAAAAGTAATTTTTGTACTTGGTAAATTCAGATACTATGAAATAAGGAATGAGGTGAAGAAGACATCTCTTCACCCTTCTTCCAGAGATAATCCGTGTGTGTGTGTATCCCTTTGTGTGTATATATGGAGATTTTTTTGAAAGATAATGCTTCTGGCTGGGCACGGTGGCTCACGCCTGTAATACCAGCACTTTGGGAGGCTGAGGCGGGTGGATCACGAGGTCAAGAGATTGAGACCATCCTGGCCAACATGGTGAAACCCCGTCTCTACTAAAAATACAAAAATTAGCTGGGCGTGGTGGTGTGCGCCTGTAGTCCCAGCTACTCGGGAGGCTGAGGCAGGAGAATTGCTTGAATCCAGGAGGCGGAGGTTGCAGTAAGCGAAGATCACGCCACTGCACTCCAGCCTGGCGCCTGGCAATGGAGCAAGATTCTGTCTAAAAAAATAAAAAATAAAAAATATAAAGCGGGAAGTTGAAGGGGAGGGAGGACATGAGTATACTTTGCCTAAGTCAGAGAAGGCAGGACATAGACTATTGGTTTTTTGTTTGTTTTTTAAATAAAGACGTGGGTTTCACTGTGTTGGCCAGACTACTCTCGAACTCCTAGCCTCAAGCAGTCCTCCCACCTCATCCTCCCAAAGTGTTGGGATTACAGGCATGAGCCATCACATCTGGCCCAGTTATATGTTTTGTTTGTTAGGTTTTTGCTTTCGTTTCCTCTCTGCACTGCCAATGGCAAATCCTTGAGTAGTGGAACATATTTATTGGGGAAAAGAGACCTGCCATCACTTAAAGGTAAAAAGCCAACATTTTGAAGAGAAACTTTCTCAATGAGTTGGAGAGTTTCATGCAGAAGAATTGTTAAAAACGAGTTTTGGAAAAACATCAGGACCTGTAGTTCATCTTTTCAGTTTTGCTGACATAAGAGGAGCCAGCCTGGGATCATGATGTCCCAAGAATTGATGCTACATATTCTCAAAAAGAGGTTTCTTCAAATTTAGTCCTTTCAACATACTAGTCAGTTACTGTTGTTTTACTTTTCAGGTTCGAGCCTCTGGGGATGCAAAAATAAAGAAGGAGAAGGAAAATGGCTTCTCTAGGTAAGACTTCGCTGCTGCGTGGGCTTCCCTTTCGCAATGTGCAACAGGCCAGCTGCCTGTGCTGTAGTGTTGTCTGAATTTATCCCAAACACACTGACCTGGCCATCTTGATGGTTCCCAGAAAGTCAGCAGTGAGAAGACTTGGTCTAAGCCAACCTGAGCCTTTCTACAGTGCCATTTAGTGAGACTGACAAGCACATTTTCTAGAAGGTTGTTTTGAATAGAGAAGGTTGACAGAGATTTTAAAAATTGAGATTTGATTTGCATATCACAAAATTTGTCTGTTAGAGGTATACAGTTTACTGTTTTTTTGTTTTGTTTTTTAGTATATTCACAAGGTATTACAGCCTCTTCACTAATTCTAGAACATTTTCATCTCTCTAAAAAGAAACTTCATATTCAGTAGTGATTATGGCATTTTCTGAAAAATCACTTAGTCTGAATTTTTCCTTAGTAATATTGAGAGGCTTATATATAAAAGGTCATTTGACTTAGATGTTAGGGATGAGTGAGGTTATTTCCTGTACTGTTTTTGCGTTTATAATTTTGTTTTCCTCAGCCTCAATTTCCTAAAATAAGCCCAAAGATCCCCTCTAGTTTCAGAGCACTAGATGTTTATTGTTATATATTCTCACTTCACTAAATGTCAAAATGGATTTATTAGAAATGGTTGGAAGTGTTTGCATTATTGACTAGGACAAAACATTTTTGAGAGTTTTGCTTCCTTGAATCTTTGAACTTTCAGTTTCATTTGTTAAAATTGTTGACAATTGTTCCTGGTACTCCGGGTGCTTTAGACAAGGAGAAGCAGGTGCCCTCTTCAGGCATGTTTCATAACTGTTCTAGGAATGCAAGATAATAAAATTCAGGAAGCATTAGAGCTGCAAGCTGCCCTAGGAATTTTGATTTCTGAGATAAAGTGACCGAGGCACTGCAGGGCTAATGTCTGCCAAGAGACTGCCTTGGACTTTTATTAAACTGATACGAATAAACTCTTTGGACTTGGTGCTTAGTCATGAGTTCATTTTCAGACTTTTTGCATTAGAAGATTAGGAACACAGCTCTCTTTGAGGCAGTGGTCTCTGTTCACTTTGCTGGACTGCTTGCTGGCTTGTATGTATGTCTTTGTAGAAAATCCAGATGCTTCACTGGAATACAGTTTTCTGGTAAATTGTTTTAGGACTTCTTCCTTCAGACCTAGTAACCCTTCCCACATGTTTTTGTCTTCAGCATGACAAACTTAGGATCTAGCATTTACTTAACTAGTTGGGTAAATGACAGGGTTTCTTTTCTTCAGGACCCTAGGGTCTGTGTCAGTAATTCAGGTGGGAGGGGGAACAGCTGTAGAAGTTGGCATTTGGTTACTGTGCTAAAAAGGATAGGTTCTTTAAACATTCAAATTCTATCACAAGCAAGGGGACCCAGTATGCTTTTTTTGGTTGGAGGTACTCTTAAAACCCTGTGAATATACTTTGCAGCTGAGTCTGGATTCTTAATCCTTGGATCACTCCACAGGGGGCAGCTGCATGTAAGGAGGCCATTTCTTGTACTGAGTTAGGGCAGTGAGGTTCTGAAGAGATGTGCCAGACCAGGGAGCATCCTGTGGCTGCAGTGATTGCTGGGCTCTGTGGTATTTTTTACTTGTTCCTTCTCTGTTTTGGTTCAAGATAGTTGTCTCAAAGGGTTGTCTTTTTATATTCATATTTAGAAGGTAAGATCTTAAATAATAGGGAGACACTGTTCTGTATACAAAGAAAACCTAAGTTAGGACATTGAACAATGAATAGATTTGGCATAGGATACCTTCTGTTTATTCTTGTTTAACACATGCCTTTCTTTTATTGTAACATTGTCAGCTTGGTTATTTTTCCATGTAACTGGATATATATGTACATTATTGCCAGAGTTTTAGAGCTTTAAGGTACTAAGTTGGGGAAATCAATTTTTATTCCTTTCCTTATAAAAGCTGTATTTTAACTTTTGGAGTACTAGAACAATTATTTCAGATTGTGGGGTTAAATATATGGTAGGTTTCTCAGGTAAGGCAAGAAAACAACTTAGGGTTATTCTTGGAGTGGTTTTTGCCATGCTAGCAAAGATAGCTAAGAAATACTGAGAAAATTCTGACTTAGAATAAGGAGTCTTGATCCCAAATCCTGATACTACCCATTCGTGTGTACAATGAGGACAAATACTATCAACCTCACAGGTTTGCAGTGAGAAAAAGTGCTCACAGAAGATCTTTATAATATGTATGTGGTTATCCTTATTTATATTAGCTTCTTTTCAATGAGATGATGTATTCCTTCTTTGTATTGATATAATACAGATGTTCTAGCACTCGGTGACCAACAATTTTTTTTTCTCTTTAGTCCACCACAAATTAAAGATGAACCTGAAGACGATGGCTATTTTGTTCCTCCTAAAGAGGATATAAAGCCATTAAAGAGACCTCGAGATGAGGACGAGTGAGTATTTTCTTAAAACTTCGACTTTTGAAAGCAAATAGGAGGAGTTTAAAGAATAAATGTGATGTGTTTCTTTATAGTTCATAGAGAAACTTGCATTAATTGGCTTCTCATTTGGAATTTGTGATTAGTGGACTGATTTCTCTTTGAATTATGAGAAGTAGGGTTTGCTAAACAAGTAAGTAGTATACCCAATGCTTACATGAAGATTACATAAATTTTTCTTATTGTAAAAGCAATAGATATTTATTGTTGAAATTTCAAATACAGAATTCATGAAGAATAAGTTATTCAAGTTGCTTAAAATTTCTCATCGCCTACCACAGATAAAGCAGTTTCTCTTAGACCTATTCCTGTCAATACATTCTAAGTGAAGTTTCAGTGTGTAAAAATAATAAAACTGCTCATAAAACAGTTGAGGCTTACATGTACCTCTTTCCCAGATTCAGTGAGATTAAATTATATTCATTATTTTCACTCTTACATAGCTTATTATGCTATTATTATAGTAGAAATTGGATGGAAAGGGAGAAGGGGAATACTTAGTGAAGTCATATTTGTATTCATTCAATATAGAATTTCTTTCCTCCACATTCCAGTGAGTTACTGCCATGTGGTAGCTAGTGTGCTGTGTGTTTGGTTCCCAGACTTTCATCTTTTATTTTTATCCCAAACTTTCATTTTATAATGGTACTTATTTCTGCATATATCCCCCCACCCTATTTTGCTTCCAGGTCTGTGTAAGTGGTTTGTTTTGTTCTATATAGGGCTATAACTATTAGTCATTGGTCTGACCTTCATTATTTTCTCTACTTCTGTTACTCTCAGCCGTAGAAGGCCCAGCCAAGAATAACAGCAGTTATTCCTGCCATGGAGGCTTCCAAGAGTTTGTAGGTCTCCGATGAGTGAGAACTCCTGAGTCATAATTATGTTAACTGCATATTCATGTTCCCCTTTCTAGTGCTGATTATAAACCTAAGAAAATTAAAACAGAAGATATCAAGAAGGAGAAGAAAAGAAAACTAGAGGAAGAAGAGGTTAGTAAAGAGACTTAGGCCCTTTGGGGATTGAGTTTGGAAGTGGGAGTTTTCCAGTAAGCATCTTCTTAAGACGAATGAGTTTTAGGTATTTATTGGCTTGTTTGTTGTAGTAGTAACGTTAGGGGAAAAAATTTAATAAGTGGTGGCTGTGGCACTGGTAGTTCTAAGATCTCTGTGGATCCCTACAGTGTCTTAGGTTAACCACAACCAGCAGTGATCTCTGCTTTCATCGGCTTCCTGGGTGTCTGTCTACCCACAGCTATGCTGCCAACAGATGTTCTTCCAAAAACTATGTCATCTTCATATATACAGAGATAGTGTTAACAAGAAACCACATTTTGGCTTATAACCCTGAAGAAATTTCCCAAAGAATTTTTTTAGTGCTCTCTTAATATCTAACAAAGCATGCTTATCATTCACTTTGGGTAACCATTCCTATCTAAAGTTCTTTAGTGGGTGCCCTTTTGACATAATTGACACCTAAACTCTTTATCGCAGTTCCTCCCAATCTGGTCCCTGCATCTTGTGCCTCTCTTCATCTTGTGCCTCTTCTCTAGCTTGCTTGTACCAGTCATACTGGCCTCCTTTGTTTCTTTTCCACACCAAATTCTTTCATACTTCCAAGCTTTATGTAGCACATGCTGTTCCTCTGTCTGGAACACACATGCTCCCTTCTTTATCCTCTTGGCCTATAACCTTCCTCACAAAACTTAGTTCAGTTTAAGTGCTTTCCTAAATGTTCTTGGTGATGCTTGTGGTAGATTGAAAATATAATCATATGCTTCCTCCTTTTGACACTTTTGAGTTCTTCCACTAAAAAGTTGCTAGCAGATATTTCAAGAAAAGATGTCAAAAATTCACAGGGGTCTTAATGATGCACTTTCCTAAGAGAAGAAGGGGTTGGGTGAGTTCTTAGTTCTTATGCTGCATTTGAGGTTAGCCACTGTCATGGGCAAAATGGGTTCACAAATGTAAAGTGGATAGTTTGAAGTACCAGCAGTAAAGAGAGTGATAGTGAAGGGGCAGCAAGTCGTAAGAGCATCATCTATCATAATAGTAGAAGGATATTAATAATTACAATTAAATGTAATAGGTGCTTACCATATGCTAGGCAGTATTCTACATTTTTTATATATGTATCATTTCATTCAATCCTTACAACCTGAAAAAATTGTTATATCCCTATTATCATCTCCATTTTGCAGATGCAGAAATGGAATATAGAAATATTGAATCATTTGCCTGAGATCATATAGCTACTAAGGTGGTAAAGCCAGCATTTGATCCCATGCAGTCTGACTTCAGAGCCAGCAGCCAGCACACTAGCTACTGTATTATCCTACCTCCCCTGGGACTTTGCTGATCTTCTGACTCCACAAGGAGGGAGAATAAAGGTCTTTAATGAAATCACATGAAGACTATTAGGAGTTGAGCCATAGATAGATGATCAGGTCCTGAATTTAGAAGATTTTAGTTTTTTGACAGCTAGTCTATTCTTGGCTGCAGTTCAAGTTACTAAGCACTAATTCAAGGAATTGAGAGTGAAATGTTAAGTAGTGATTATGGTAGCCAGTCACTCCTCTTCCATGTACCTAATCAGTACAGACTAGTCAGTAAAGGAATATAAAACTTGAGCTCTCCAAGTATTTTTTCTTTTATGTTTTATTTCATTTATGCAAAAATAATACTCTGAGTTTGTTAAACCATTGGGAAAAAAGAACAGTTGACTTCATTTTTTATTATTCTATTTAGCAACCCTACTACATAGGAGGAAAAAATGCTGGCTGAAAGATTCTGAATTAATATAGTCTTACTGTGGCAGAGACCCCAGATGGCAGAATCCATCATTAAACCTCACTTGCCAACTATAGTTTTTTTTTTTTTTTTTTTTTTTGGGTCTCTTGTTTCTGAGAATTGTTCTGAGGTCTCTCAGTGACTGATTATCCCAATTTGAGGCCTGAAAACATACAGTGTAGCCAGTAGTTTCCTGATAGGACCATCTGCATGCCTGCTCAGAAGCTGTTCAGAGAGTATCTTCACTGAAAAACATTTCCCTTTCCTGTGGTGTGTTTCAGCCTAAATAGTAAACATTATCTGAATTAATGTGATCCTCTAGTACCTTCTCCAAACATACCCATATATTTATGTTCTCCATGCCAGTCTTAAAATATGGATGGTACTGTAAGCTTTCCTCTTCTTTCCGACCCTAAAAGTCAATTGCTTATAGACCTTGCATTTATTCGTATCTTGATTGCCCTCCTATCATGAGGTTCTAAAACGTTTATCTATTCCAGTTATTCCCATAAGTCACATTCTGTTATTTTTCTTATAAAGTTAGGCTTTCATCGTAGTTAATAACAGCTGTATGACCTTGATCAAATGACAAAACCTCTGTTTCAAAGTACTTAATTGTAACCAGAAGTGGTTAAATGAACCCATCCATACACTTTCCAGCTGTGCCATTCTTTAATTGATTTTAAGATGGTTCAAAACCACTTTTCATTGCTATATAAAACTTGTTCAATAAAGGCTGAAGTTAAATTATGTTAAATAGATAGGACAAAGGAAAATATTCTTCAAAAGAGTTCAGATTCTGAGTGGGATATTCATTTGTTGAATATTATATTTTTGTTTGGATTTTTTATGTTTTGAGATTTACCTCCTGTATTAGCAAATTGTGCGTGTTCAGGTTTGATGTCCTTTCATTGTGCCACTGTGATCAGCTCATTTACATTCAAAGTTCAAAGAAGAGCCATAAAGAAATACCACCATAGGAATTGGTATCATTTTAGAACCTCTCAAATACTTGCTTACTGCATCATGACTTTGTATATACAATCAGCAGTGATAGAACTATACTCCACTAAGTCAACTGGAAATTTTCTTTCATATCGAATACTAAATATCTAATACAAAGCCTCTTACAGCCGTTATTTGATTGTACAGGGAAGAGGAGTAGGGTTAAACTTAAGTGAGGAAAAATGTGAGAAAAATACACTTGGATTAGTGTCCAGAGCAGTACTTTTCCAAACTCCTTTGAGGTTTAAAAAAAAGTACAGTTTCCCAAGCTCTTCCCCTGCAGAGTGTTTTTTAACTACGTGTCAGGTAATTGTTAGGAAGTTTTAGGAAATACTGCTCTAGAACGGAGTACCAGTACGTTGTCATTCATCTGTCAAATGAGAGGAGTAGACCTAAGATCCTCTTTAGTTCTGATACTCTTTGATTATAATTTTTCTTCCAAATGGCTCCCAAACACTGCCTCCAGAAGTTTGATAGTCCTTATTTAAGTGCTTTCTCACCGTGTTTCTTTGTAGGATGGTAAATTGAAAAAACCCAAGAATAAAGATAAAGATAAAAAAGTTCCTGAGCCAGATAACAAGAAAAAGAAGCCGAAAAAAGAAGAGGAACAGAAGTGGAAATGGTAACATCTCAGCACTGGGTTAAATGTCACCTCTTTTATTGCACATCCTAATGAAGCAAGAATATTGAGTTATTAAAATTAATATCCTGATATTTGGGGAGAAATACTTAAAAGAATTTCTTTAGAATAACATTCTGAAATAAGTTTTCCAGCTTCTAGTGAAATCATTAACTGGCTCTAAACCTAGTGGATTCCAAACTAGTTTCTACCACTGTAAACAGAATGGACTGTAGAAGCAGACCTATTTATAGGTGGGAATTCAGCATACAAAGAGAGTACAGATGCATTTAAAATGATAGGGAAAGGAAAGATAGATTATTATGTTAGTCATGTTGGGAAACTGCCTGTTTGTTCAACAACAGAAGAAACCTCAACAAGAAAACGTGGGTGAATATTTTTATAACTGTACAATAGTGAAGATCCTTTGAAGCCAGACATAACCAGAGCCATAAAGAAAGGTGTTTTATGTTTGACGCATCAGAGTTCCATTTATGGCAGTTGGACAACTTTATACCATTTTTAAAAAAAGAAAAAAAAAACTCAAGGCAAAGTATTTACAGTACAAATGGTTGATATTCCTAATATGAAAAAAGGCTCTTTTAAAACAAATATGAAAAGAATGGTCTAATCACAATGTGAGGAACAGGCAGTTTATTAAAATAAATGGTTAGTAAACATCTAAAAATTTGATCAACTTCATAAGTAATCAAAGATGAAAAAAGTAAATGATAAATCTTTTTGTGTAACCTTTTTGGGAAAGATTAATAAGTGAAAATATCTAGAGTTGTGAATATAAGAAAA
Source organism: Cacajao melanocephalus (assembly GCA_963573385.1). Lineage (NCBI taxonomy): Eukaryota > Metazoa > Chordata > Mammalia > Primates > Pitheciidae > Cacajao > Cacajao melanocephalus. The sequence goes on along the minus strand of CAUYLG010049989.1, from coordinate 18,932 downwards.
AAAAGCATTCTCCTTCCCTGTAGGAGTGAAAATTCAGTCTTTATGAAGGACAGTTTAGTCGTAGCTGATTGCTCTTGAGACGTGTATTTAGGTGGAGAACTTTTTTACTTCTGGCGTTTAGAATCTTGAAATAAACGTGTTTAAAAAATACTTGTGTTAACATTTTCTACTATTTACTATACCAGCAGTACAAGATTTTGTATTTATGATGAAAAAACTCGAATGACCAAGAGATTTATGAGTTAGAATAAAAATCAAAGTCACCCTTACCTCTCTTCCCCATTCTCATTTTCCTTTCCAGCTTTGAGATAATCACTGTTCATAATTTGGTGTCTAGCCTTCCAAACCCATTTATGAGCCTTTATGGATTTTGTAATATTATTTATTTATTTATTGGTATTTTTAGTAGAGTTAGGGTTTCACTTTGTTGGCCAACCTGGTCTCGAATTCCTGACCTCAGGTGATCCACCCGTCTTAGCCTCCCAAAGTGCTGGGATTACAGGTGTGAGCCACTGTGCCCGGCTGGCTTTTGTAATTTACAGCATTGATGTCCACAGCACCTCTGAGGAAAGGGAGGAGTAAGAGCACTGACCAGGAAGGTAGCAGAGAGGAGAGCCACAGTGACAGAAATGTGGCTACACGGTGACAGCTGTGTGATTGGCATGTTGCTATGGCATTGTGGGATTAAATGGGGAGTAAAGAAAAGGAGTATCACAGAGCAGAGGAAACCTGGCCCTTTCCTGAGGTCAGAGTCAGAAAGCAAAAGAAGGCTCGGAACGGTGGCTCATACCTGTAATCTCAGCACTTTAGGAGACTGAGGCCGGTGGATCACCTGAGGTCAGGAGTTCAAGACTAGCCTGGCCAACATGACAAAACCCCATCTCTGATAAAAATACAGAAATTAGCCTGGCGAGATGGCTCATGCATCTGTAGTCCCAGCTATTTGGGAGGCTGAGGTAGGAGAATCACTTGAACCTGGGAGGCGGAGGTTACAGTGAGCTGAGATCATGCCACTGTACTCCAGCCTGGGCGACAGAGTGAGATTCCATCTCAAAACAAAACAAAACAAAAACACACGTGTTTATTTTTCTCTTTTTTATTTCACTTTTCTTTAGAACTAATACAACATTTTCAGTGCTCTTGACCTTTAAGAAAATGATTTTTAGAAATAAAGTGATTGTGTAAATTAGAGGCTATTGGGAGTTAAGAGAATGGTACATGAGTAATTTATCAGTCAGGGTCCTGTGGTAGATGCTCAATAAATGCTTGTTAAATGAACAAATAAATTTCCTTATCAGGAGTTTCCTGCTGTCTCCCCTTTACTTCAGAGCTTTGGCTCTTGTTGGGATCCAGACAGGTGCACTGGGTCCAGCCTTGTATGTGTAGAATTAGGTGCCTTTGAGGGGTCTAGGAGCCTAATTTTGCTTTTGTGGTTGAAATCCTTATCAGTATTGCCACACATTAACTCTGAGAGACCATGACTTTCGGTTTTTATTTTTAATTTGATTTAAAGGCAAACTGGTTAGTCTTCAGCTGAAAGTGTTTTTTTGAGGAATGAGCAGACTTTGCTGCAGCTTCTAATACATGCATTTCTCAGGTGTGAGTGTTAAACCTTGCATTCTTTCCAAGCACAGTGCTTGAATGGCACACCGAGTTTTTGGAGTTGAAAATATGAATCAAGAGCCTCTTAACTGATAGCTAGAGGCTACGTATTGCTCGCTGAAGTCAATTATCCAGTCCTCAGTGACTGCCACTGATGACCTAGTTGGGGACTTAAATGGCAGATACTCTTATTTTTACTATTCATCATGCTATCCCACTAAAAGAGGTACAAATTTTATGAGCTTGACAAATTTGCAGATCTTTTGCTTCCCTCCTAAGTCCGCAGACATGTTTATTCTTAACCCCCGCCCCCCCCAAAAAAATGACTTACTCTGATCTTTATCTCCCTCCTTTAGTAAATGTTCGATTGGAAAAGGTCCTGGTCCCTCAGGGTTTCTTTGCAATATCACATTATCTCCGCAGAAACATTGTTACAAGTGGTAGCAGTGTGCTTGGGTTCATAGGTGAAATCCTGTTTGTCCCAGATGTTCTGATTTTTAACTGTTGCCCATTGTAGCTGAACAAAGTTTCAGCACTGTCTTGGGTTAATTATGTGCACTTTTGTGTCAGGGTTGACCTGTTAATTCTCAACAGATGATTCTTCCTAAAGAATTAGAACCTGGGGAGTTTATTGGCAGGTGTTAGGTGTGATTTTAAATGGAGTTTTGAATCTCCCATGATGAGGGAAAGCTGGTGTTCTGAATCCCTTCATGGTTATTCTGTGACTGCTACAGGTAGGCTCCTTGCAAATGCTCTCATATACATATATACATGTGTGTGTGTGTGTGTGTGTACTTTCTCTGTTTAGAGAGGCATAGACTCTAGAATTGGGTGGGTTCCTTCATTGAGATCTTTCTATTGATATAGCAACGACTCTGCCAATTTCATATCTGAAAAAGTAGTAGATTAGTTACAGAAGGTCTTTAATGTTTCTTTGAGGGCTAAGATTCTATTAAATCTTGACTTTATTTTTTAAAATTGTCTGAAATACATATGACATAACATTTATCATTTTAACCATTTTCAAGTGTACAGTTCAGAGGCATTAAGTACATTCATACTGTGTACCATCACCATTTCCAGAACTCTTCATCTTGCAAAACTGAAACTGTACTTATTAACAATTCCCCACTCCATTATTCCCCCAGTTCTTTTATTGATTGATTGATTGAGATGGAGTCTTGCTGTATCACCCAGGTTGGAATGCAGTGGTGTGATCTCGGCTCACTGCAACCTCTGCCTCCTGGGTTCAAGCAATTCTCCTGCCTCAGCCTCCTGAGTAGCTGAGATTACATGTGTGCACCACCATGGCCAACTAATTTTTGTATTTTTAGTAGAGATGAGGTTTTGCCATGTTGGCCAGGCTGGTCCCAAACTCCTGACCTCAGGTGATCTGCCCGCCTCGGCTTCCCAAAGTGCTGGGATTATAGGAGTGAGCCACCACACCCAGCCTATTCCCCCCGTTCTTGGTAAGCACCATTCTACTTTGTCTCTATGAATTTGACTACTCTAGGTACCTCGTATTAATAGAGTCATACAGTATTTGTCCTTTGCGACTGACTTATTTCACTTGACATGTCAACGCTCATCCATGTTGTAGCATGTTTCAGAATTTTCTGACTTTTAAAGACTAAATAATATTCCATTGTATGTTTGTACTGCATTTTGTTCATTCATCTTTTGATGGACACTTGGGTAATTTCTGACTTTGGCTGTTACAGATAGTGCTGCTGCGAATATTCATGTACAAGTATTGGTTTGAATATTGTGTATATTTCTGGGAATTGAAATGCTGGGTCATGTGGCAATTCTATGCTATACTTTTTGATGAATTTCAGTACTATCTTTTCCACATTGGCTGCACCTTTTTACGTTCCTACCATGACCACATAAGGGTGCTAGCTTCTCTACAGCTTCACCAACACTTGTTATTTTTTGTTTTATTGCCATCCTTATGAGTACGAGTGGTATCTCGTTGTGGTTTTGATTTGTATTTTCCTAATGATAGTGATGTTGAGTATTTTGTCAGGTGCTTGTTTGGACGCTTCTTCAGAAAAATGTCCATTCAAGTTCTTTGCCCCCCCCCACTTTTTTTTTTTTTTTTTTTTTAAACCAAGTCTCACTCTGTCACCCAGGCTGGGATGCAGTGGGTGTGATCTCGGCTCACTGAAACCTCGGCCTCCCAGCTTAAAGTGATTCTCATGACTTAGCCTCCCAAGTAGCTGAGATTTCAGGTGTGCATCACCACATCCGGCTAATTTTTTGAATTTTTAATAGAGATGGAGTTTTGCCATGTTAGCCAGACTGGTCTCAAACTCCTGACCTCAAGTAATCCCTCCGCCTGCCTCAGCCTCCCAAAGTGCTGGGATTACAGGCATGAGCCACCATGCCTGGCCTCATTTTTTTGGATTTTATCTTTTATTCCCTCCACCTTAAGACTGAGACTTTGCCCATGTTTTAATTGGGTTGTTTGTTGACATGTAGGAGCTCTTTATATATTCTATATGTTAATTATCAGATACATGATTTACAAATATTTTCTTTCATTCTGTGAGTTGTCTCACATTCTCTTGAAGTGTACTTTGATGCACAGAAGTTTTTAAATTCAGTGAAGTTCAATTTATTTATTTATTGAGACAGAATGTCTCTCTGTTGCCCAGGCTGGAGTGCAGTGGCATGATCTTGGCTCACTGTAACTTCTGCCTCCCAGGTTCAAGCAATTCTTGTGTCTCAGTCTCCTGAGTAGCTGGGATTACAGGTGTGCGCCACCATGCCCGGCTAATTTTTGTATTTTTAGTAGAGATGGGGGTCTCGCCAGGTTGGCCAGGTTGGTCTCGAACTCCTGTCCTCAACTGATCTGCCCACCCCAGCCTCCCAAAGTGCTGGGATTACAGGTGTGAGCCACTGTGCCCAGCCTCAGTTCATTTATTTATTCTTTTTGTTACCTGTGTTTTATGTGTCATATCCAGTAAATCACTGTCAAATCCAACATTGTGAAGCTTTTCCCCTATGTTGTCTTCTAAGAGTTTTATATTTTTGCTTTTATATTTAGGTCTTTGATTCTTTTTGAATTAATTTTTGTCTATAATGTAGCATAAAGACCCAACACTAGTTTTGATTATTTAGTTTTGATTATTTTCCCAACACTATTGTTGAAAAGACTGTCCTTTCTCCATTTAATGGTCTTAAGCATCCTTGTTGTAAATCATTTGACCATATATGTTGACTTTGGTTTTATAGTAATACCATTGTTACAGTATGGTTTAATACGTATAATTTTTATTTGATATTTCTGAACTTTGTTTAAAATAACTTGTTCCATGGCTGAATGATAAAATAAATAATAAAATATTGGACTTGGAAAGTAAATATGGAGGTAGTAAGTTAGTTCATCTATTCCAGAGTAAAAGAAACTGGAAACATATCAACCAGTTGCAGTCTGTGAACCTGAGTTGGATCCTGTTCTATAAAATGAATTTAGATAAAATAGGGACATTTTTAATATGGACTGGGTATTAGAATTATACTAGGAAGTTACTAATTTTGTTAGATGTGATAATAGTATTGTGGTTGTGTAGAAGAATGTTTTTGCGGTGAAGTATCAAATCTGCAACTAACTTTGAAAATGATCCAGCCAAAATAGGAAATTTAGCAAATTGTTAACAATAGTGGGTTTTGTTGTTGCTGTTGTTTTGTTTGTTTGTTTTTGAGATGAAGTCTTACTTTGTTGTCCAAGCTGGAGTACAGTGGCACAATCTCGGCTCACTGCAAACCCCACCTCCCGGGTTCAAGAGAGTCTTCTGCCTCAGCTTCCCAAGCAGCTGGGACTATAGGGGCATGCCACCATGCCCAAATTTTTGTATTTTTAGTGGAGCTAAGATTTCACCGTATTGGCCAGGCTGGTGTTGAACTCCTGACCTTGTGATCTACCCGCCTTGGTCTCCCAAAGTGCTGGAATTATGGTGTTCATTGTATCACCCTTTTAAAAATGTTTGACCACTTTAAAAATACGTTTTCAAAAGGTTGTTTCCACTGAGCTTTAGATTCACTTATCAGTCTGCTAGATAGTTCCAGGTAATCCATAAGTTCCTTAAACTCATTGTGCCCCAGTTAAGCTATCATTTCCTGGTCTTCTTGTTTAACGTACTTTCTCATAGGGTCATTTTCCCCTGTACCTTCTGTCTGACATCTCTACTCTGAGGAGGCTTTTTCCTACTTACCAACAATGTAAACAATCCCTCTGCCACGTACACCATTGCACTAAAACAATTGTTTACATTTTCATGTCCCTCTCTTGTTGCTGAGCTCCTTTGTTATCCAGTATCCTTGAACTGAACTGTTGAAATGTATTTTCCTTTATTCACCACAATATTTCATCTTACTTTGGATTGTTGGCTTTTTCAAAATGAAGGACACTGGTGCTTTTGATCCAGGCCTTGAGTGTGAGGCTTAGAAGTCATTCTAGAGCACTAATCAGTTGAGAGGATAATTTGGCATTTGATCAGTGATGATCCCCATGTTAGGCAAGGTGATCACTTAATGAGGTTATGCTTTGTCTTTTAAAGGTGGGAAGAAGAGCGCTATCCTGAAGGCATCAAGTGGAAATTCCTAGAACATAAAGGTCCAGTATTTGCCCCACCATATGAGCCTCTTCCAGAGAGTGTCAAGTTTTACTATGATGGTGAGTTGTTTCAAGGTTCTTGATTCTTGGCCAAGAAAAGAAATCTGCTTCTATTTAGGGATAGAAAACAAGGAAGGATCCCGTATAATGGATAATCCTTTTTATTTTGTTTTATTGTCATGCAATTTTGAGGAAGGGGCATCAGGTGTTTACTTATCTGTTAAAGGCCCATTTGCTGCTGAAAAAGTGCCATGAAAAAGGGGCTGTTAATGTCTTCTCTACATAGTCCAAAAAAGGTTTGTCAACAGGCCTCAAGTGTATAGTCTGCAAGCTGAAGGTTTTGATCTGAACTTCATTTCTAGGGAGCGACTTTGCAAGAGTTACTAGAAAAGCCTCACTTGAATGGTAGTATTTTGTGCTAGTGATATAATAGTGCAATTGGACAAGCTGCTCGTCACTAGAAATAGCACTAGTATGTGGTTGAGGATTAATAGTCTTCCAGCAGTCTCTAGATAGGGCTGGTAGGCATCTGTCACTCATTTTATGTAGCGTAACACTATGCATTTGATATATGTGCAGTCAAGTCTGATGAGCTGCTTTAAAGAAATGCCCTGCCTAGGTCTCTTAGAACCCTCAGAATTGTCCATTATCTGTCATTGATATTTCTGTCCTTGGGTTGAAGGATTTGAGAGTAGCCTTTGACATACCTCCTGTTGGCAGTGTAGCAGCATGTAGATGGTAATAACAGATTTTCCTCATTCCATGAGTTCTATCCAGAAATGGTTAGAGCATTGTTCCTCATACCCTTATGAGCTGTGACTCACCAGAGTGGATGTGAGCCCATTTAATAGTTGTGGGGTGGGCTTCTTTCCCCTTTCCTAGCGTCCTTCTCTCTTCTGTGCCCTTTCCTCACAGTCCCCCTTCTCCTTTCCCCACCATTCCTCTTCCACCCTTATTTGGCTTGCCACTGTCTTTTGGCCACTGTTATTTTACCACCCTGTCTCTCCACTGTTTTTTCCCCACCCTCAACCCCCCGACTGTTTTCTCCTCACCCACCCTACTGCCCCCACCAAAAAAAAAAGTTGTGGGATGAGATTGAGTACTTCCAAACCAAGTTGTCTGCTGACCAAACTTTGAGAAACACTGGGCAGGATAACTGCTGAAAAGCATCAGTGGTGAACACTCAGGGGTTCTGGTGCATCTCTTTTCCCACCAGTAGTGGCGTTAGTCCACCAGTGCTTATAGGCTTAGGTAGTAGTTTCCACTGGGTCTGCAACTGAGGAAAGTCCCAAACTTGACAAGCTGAAATTTGTTTTTTAAAATGACATATTATTAGCCAGGTGTGGTGGTGCATGCCTGTTGTCCCAGCTACTTGGGGAGGCTAAGGTGGGAGGATCACTTGAGCCCAGGAGGCAGGGGTTGAAGTGAGCCCAGATTGCGCCACTGCCTTCCAGCCTATGTGACAGAGTGAGACTCTGTCTCAAAAAATAAAAAATAAATAAAACAATATATTTATTGGATGTATTTGTGTTCAGACACCAAGACCCAGCAGTGGTTAGTACTATTGACTTAGACCCTGATCTTGGGGAGTTTGTAGCCTAGCAGGACTCTATAATCTCAGTGGCAAATGCTTATATTATGTAAACATTCGATCTGTTGGCCAGAGAGCATAAGACAGTTCTTTCAGCTTTCATACTAGTCAAAGCCAAAACTCCTAATTAAGAGAAAGGCCCTAGGACCTTGAAGAGGACCATCTCAAAGTGTAGGTATTCTGTAGTCCTAGTCTGAACTCACCAGGAGCTTTAGGATGCTCAACTGGTGAAGCCTCACTTTGAGGTTCAAAGTGATTGGAGGGAAAGTTAGATTCCTTAGTCTTGGGGTTTCTCTTCCTTTTCAAAATGGGAAGCAGAGGCCTACTCTACTTCACAGGTTGCCATACATAGTCCTTTCCTCCCATTCTTGCCCAGTCCTTATTTATAGGAACCCCTGCTTTAGAGCTCCAGCATTTTCTCAGTTGGGCCTCCTCTGGGATTTCTCCTCTTTGGTTTGTGAACTCTTACTCTGCAGTAAGTCAAGACGTCATATTTGACTTTAGTTCAAACTGATAGAGTAAGTGCTGCCTATTCTCTGGGGAGGAGAATTCTTAGACTTCTTTAGAACCTGCCAGGGAAGTGGGGCATGGGCTGGCTGAAGCAGTGAATTGCTGCCTCCTCTAAGGACCTTCAGTTTACAGCGTTGACGCAGCAGTTTCCTTTTCCTGGAGCTCAGCCTTTTCCACAAAGTATTAACCTTGCCAGGAACCTTCCAGTCATCCTCCCACTACTCTGCCTCAGGGAGCTGTCATTTCATTTTTTGACAGCTCATCTAAAATAGGAGGAGTCACAGTTCCTTCCTTTATTGGGACAGAATTCAGTAAAACAGCCCAAAGTCTTATTTTTTTAAATTTAGTTTTTAGTTTATTTGAGACAGAGTCACACTCTGTCACCCAGGGGGAGTGCAGTGGCACAATCTTGGCTGACTGCAACCTCCACCTCCAGGGTTCAAATTATTCTCGTGCCTCAGCCTCCCGAGTAGCTGAAATTAACAGGCACATGCCACTACACCGAGCTAATTTTTGTATTTTTATTAGAGACAGGGTTTTACCATGTTGGTCTAGCTGGTCTTGAACTCCTGACCTCAAGTGATCCGCCTCAGCCTCCCAAAGTGCTGGGTGCCCAGCCACATTTTTTTTTTTAATGCTCTTAACATTTATACCAAACAGACCTGAAAACAGTTTACATTTTTTCTTGCCATTTTATTTTATTTATTTTATTGCTAGTGACTTAATGTTTTCCTTTATATTGGAAACATGTTACAGTTTTTGAAGAAGTGTAGGGACTCTTAATACAGCCTGTCTTCCCCAAAGTGTCTTCCTTCCAAAGCAGAAGCTTGGGGGTTTATGGGGGCAGCTGCGCCACCTGTTGGCCTTTTAAGTTAATGGCTTCCAAAGTGGGTTCTTTCTGTTCAAACTGAATTTTGTGCTACAGTTCTCTACACCCCTGCAGTTAGATTGCAAGTCCTTATGAAGTGAGATAAGATGTCTTCTGAGTTTTGAAATATATGAATTTCTGGTTAAATTTTAGTTTTCTATAAAATGAATGTGAGCACCCTTGGTGAATTATTAATACCTGTATAATAGAAAGGCGGTGGAATTATAGTTAACCTCATGTTAAGTATAGCCAAATGCTATTATTATAGCCTGGATTGGTTGCAGGTGATGTTGTAAAGTTGGATTTTTAAGAAAGAATGGAAATTGGCACTAAGAGTACTGTTGAAAGCATTCTGTTTGAAAAGCAGATTAAATTCCCTAGTACTTTTCTTTCATTGCTTTATTAGCTAAATCAGATACATAAAACCCCTATTCAGATTTTCTTTACCAGTTAGCAGCTTTCACTGTGAAACATCTGAGTCCCTGAGTCCCTTTAGACAGCTTTTTTTTTTTTTTTTTTTTTTTTTAAAATAAGGACAGAATCGTGCTCTTTTACCCAGGCTGGAGTGCAGTGGTACAGTCTTGGCTCACTGCAACCTCTTTGTCCAGGTTCAAGCAGTTTTCATGCCTCAGCTTCTTAAGTAGTTGACAGGCTCCCACTACCACACCTGGCTAATATTTTGTATTTTTAGTAGAGATGGAGTTTTGCCATGTTGGCAAGGCTGGTCTGGAACTCCTGACCTGAAATGATCTGCCCACCTCAACTTCCCAAAGTGCTGGGATTATAGGTGTGAGCCATTGTGCCTGGCCCCTTTAGACAGCTTTTACATAAACAATTGGATACACCAGGAACTCCAGTCATCCTTGTGCTGTGGATACATCCTAGTTCCCTGAAAGAGGGAGCCTCATGGTACCTGTGTTCCAAAGCAGTGCATTGCAAACTCTAGTGTGCGTCCAAGTCTTGTTAAAATGTAATTTCTGATTCAGTAGGTCTAGGAGGGGGCCTGGGATTCTGCGTTTCTAACAAACTCCCATGTGATGCCAGTGCTGCCTGTGAACCACTTGGTGAATAGCAAGGTTCTAGAAAAAGGTCTTATTTAGGCTTTTCCTATGGGAAATCTGGGCTTGCCTGCTATGGATATATATATTTTTTATTCATATTCCACCCACCTAACTTTGAAGAAGAAAGATACCTATTTCTTTTCCCCACAATTCCTTTCTTCTACTCCCTGCCCTATCCCTTCCTCCCCTTCTTGAACAGAGGCTGCTTAGCTTAGCAGTGGCAGGAGTCCCTCTGAGGATTTGATTTTTAAAAACCATTGAAGAGGTGTAAAGGACCCTGCTTGCTGAAAGGAAAAGGAAGAGTGACTGGGCCTCCCCCAGGTCATCCCTGTCCTGAGCAGGCACCTGGGAACAATTAACTGGCATAGTCTCCAGAGAATGACCCAGGTAAATATATGCTAAAGAGAAGGAGAATTTGTACAAATAGATATAAATCAGTATGTTGTCTTTGTTGTCGTTGTTACTATATGTCACCAGACCTTTATATACCATGAGAAGACCATTATTAAAGAGAATTCGCTAGCCCTGGGTATTTATACTTAGAACATGAATACTATACCTCACTTTTTGGAACCACTTTTTTCTCTAGGTAAAGTCATGAAGCTGAGCCCCAAAGCAGAAGAAGTAGCTACGTTCTTTGCAAAAATGCTCGACCATGAATATACTACTAAGGAAATATTTAGGAAAAATTTCTTTAAAGACTGGAGAAAGGTACTGTAGCCCATGTGTTAAAATCCTAGTACCTTGCAAAACAGTCAAGTACTAAGTAATTATAATCTTCCAAAACATTTCCTGATGTAAAATTTGAGTTTTATGGATTTTTGTTGTATTTAAAGTGGTGCATTTTTTGTCTGTTCATTTACTATATTATGTAGGGTTTCTGTCCAACAAAAATACTTGTATATCTTTGCTGTCGGCTCTCATGTGATTGCAGGAGGGTATCAGATTAGGCTATACAGAAAACCTCAGCTCCAGTTGCGCACAGGAAAGTTTGTCTCTGCAGGACTGCCCCATGTCGTTGCAAAGAGAAATGTTAATCTGATGTCCTACTCTCTGTTAATTCTTGCTCATTTGTTTTAGGTACTTTCTACTCTTAAAACCACATATGCTGTATCTGCCTAGGTGATTTTAAAAATCTCATTATTCTCAATTTGGATAATGTGGACAAAGGCAGCAGTAAAGTTTACTTCCTGAACTAGTTCTGAAAAGCAGATTTAATAAATGAATAGAATAGGGGTAATGTTTCTAAGAGAGAATCAGTATGGAAATGTTTCTGTTGTTACTAAAACAAATGATTTCAAACTTGTGTTCACGTGCCTCAGGGCAGTGTGCCATGGAGTCTGAGAAACCACATAAGAGTTCATCTTTTTCCATGATAAGTCATTTTAAAACATTTTTACATATATTGTAATAGAATAAAGTAATGCAACCATATTTTTTTTTCAAAATTCATTAATTGAGATTGGCTACTTATAGAAACCTTTGACTGAAAAAATGGTGCTTGGATGTAATTGCAAAGAAACCCAAGGACTTATTAGTATGTTTTTGTTTCATTTCCCCCTTTTCTTCTGACTAGGAAATGACTAATGAAGAGAAGAACATTATCACCAACCTAAGCAAATGTGATTTTACCCAGATGAGCCAGTATTTCAAAGCCCAGACGGAAGCTCGGAAACAGATGAGCAAGGAAGAGAAACTGGTACTACAAAATTTATTAAACCTCTGGAGAATTTTGGAATCATGAGTGGTTCATTTAATTTTCTTGTTGGTTCTTATGACATAACATTGATTTGAGTGATTTCACATCATTCTGTGCTAAAGACTTGGAATTCTCAAAGTCTAAATTTTCTTAAAGGTCTTAGTTAGACTGAAAATTGTGAATGAGTACTTTGTTCCGTAGGTCCCTGTAGGAACCCTGGTTCTTCAGTGACCTAAAAACCAGTCAGTAACTCCAGCCAATAATATAGTAATTAAAGATGGGCAGACCTGTCCCACAGTGGCTACTGGATATTAAGGATTTAAGACAGATGAAATCATACTGGCCATATACCTCCCTGTTTTTTTAATCTGTTTTACTCTGGAATCTTGCCATGCTCATCCATCTCCATCTTCCAGCCTTAGCCATCCTCATTACTGAAGGATCTTTCTGGTATCCAGCTGGGATGTCATTTTTCTTGTACAGGCTGCCTGTTTTTATTTTAAAAAAAAAAAAAAAAAAAAAAAGGTTTATTGGAACCAGCTGCCCCTACTTGTCTACATATTATATATGGCTGTGTTTATGTATCAATGACAGAGATGAGTAGTTGCAAAAGAGACAATGTGGCATTCAAGCCTAAAATATTTTCTATCTAGAAAAAGTTGTCAGCCCCTGAACTAGAGGAATCCAGGGTAGAATTTCATTTTTTCCAATCACAAGTCCAGAAGTTAAGGATTTTAAGGAATTCTTTGCACTTCAAATCCCTGTAGTTTCAGTATTTTAAAGGACTTGCATGTTTATATAATTTAGACTGTTGTATTTATATAACTCCTTATTTCATGGTACTTATTTGGCCATTAGTTTAAAAATTAATGAGTTACTATAAGAATGTTAAACGCATCAGACTTTTCAGTCTCAGGTAAGTCTTATCCTCAATATTCCAAGTTAGTGAAATTTAGTATATTATTTACTTCAGGGGCATTTTGAAACTTAAAAGATCACTTTGGAGCTTTGTTCTTAGAATTTCAATCCAAAGATAGATTTTATAAACATCCCCTTGCTGGAGCCCCTGCCAAGGACACCTGCTGCCAGCAAGGTCTAAGTCTTATTCCCATCCACAAGGCAGCAGGACTTAGTTAAATTGAATCAATAAGTATATAATATGGCAAAGAGTTAATAGAGGGTAAGGAGGTTCAAAATCTCCCCCATCATACCCCAGCTTTTTGGAGCAAGGATCATAGTATAGAGTGTATATACCTGTATACCTATGAAAGAATTAGTGACAGATCTGTCTGGGCTTAAAAACCCATGTTTTTAAGCTGTTTAACTGCTGTTTAAATGGCTTGAGCTATTCTTTCATGAGGCTCTATCAGACTCTTCTCCATCTCCTGTTTTGACGGTACTCAATAAAACAGTATGAATTTTTAAAGTACATTTAAAAACACCTGAACAACATGTATAAACATATATCATTTAAGACACAATAATCAGTTTTGAATTTAGTTGAAGTCAACCCTTACAAGCAAGTCTTTTTGTAGAATTTCATGGTATTTAAGTTTGAGAAAACCACTAGAAGTTTCCCTTTATTTGAACTTATTTTTTAATGATTTTCAGACTTTTCTCTACATTGACCTAGTCTCCCACAAGAGATGAAAATGTATTAGTAGAGAACAGCAATCTGAATCTATTTTGAGTACTTTCTTGCTATCTTCCAGAAAATCAAAGAGGAGAATGAAAAATTATTGAAAGAATATGGTTTCTGTATTATGGATAACCACAAAGAGAGGATTGCTAACTTCAAGATAGAGCCTCCTGGGCTTTTCCGTGGCCGCGGCAACCACCCCAAGATGGGCATGCTGAAGAGACGAATCATGCCTGAAGATATAATCATCAACTGTAGCAAGTGAGCTCATACTTCACCCTGTGGGCCAGAAAGGAGGTAGAGGGCATCCTTTGTTGTCAGTACTTGGGAATATTTCCCAAGTTACACAGGACTGTTTGGGAAGGGAGATACTTAAGAACAGGACAGTATTTCCATGTATAGGTCTCCAGATGTTTTTGAGGTGCAGTAGTCTCCCCTCATCCACAGATGATATGTTCCAAAACCCCCAGTGGATACCTGAAACTTTGACCCAATTGCTATCACTTAGAACCCATTTCTGTTAATGTCTTCCACCTACAGATTTAATGCCTTTTCCATCTTTATTAAGTACTTATCACATACAGTGGCTATGACTTTTGCAGTTTGAGGTACACAGCAAAACCAGCACAGCTTTCTTTTTCCTTCTTCACAGTTTCACAGATGGAAGATTCATTCTTACCTTAGATCTTAGCAATGTCAGCATATAGTTTTTTTGTTTGTTTGTTTTATTTTATTTTATTTTATTTTATTTATTTATTTATTTTTTGATTAAGTCAAGAACTTTCATCTTTCATTTAAAGCACTCTTCAGCTTCCCTTTGGCATATCCAAATTGCCAGCATCACTACTTTTGCACTTTGGGGCCGTTATTAAGTAAAAGAAGGGTTACTTTAACACAAGCACTGTAAAACCATTAGAGTCAACCTGATAACTAAGGCGGCTACTAGGTTACCCAGGGGCAAGTGTTGTATACAGCATGGATATGCTGGACAAAGGGATGGTTCACGCGTCCTAGGCAGGACTACAAGAGATTTTATCATGCTCCTCAGAACAATGTGCAGTTTAAAACTTATGAAAAAACTTTTTTTTTTTTTTGAGACAGAGTCTCGCTCTGTCACCCAGGCTGGAATGCAGTGATGTGATCTCAGCTCACTGCAACCTCTGCTTTCAGGATCAAGCAAGTCTCCTGCCTCAGCCTCCGAGTAACTGGGACTACAGGCATGTGCCACCACACCAGGCTAATTTTTGTATTTTTAGTAGAGACTGCGTTTCACCATATTGGCCAGGATGGTCTTGAACTCCTAACCTTGTGAGCTGCCTGTCTCAGCCTCCCAAAGTGCTGGGATTATAGGTGTGAGCCACTGCCCCTAGCCATGAAATGTTTATTTTTGGAATTTTGTATTGAATGTTTTCAGATGACAGTTGACTGAGGGTAACTAAAACCTTACATAAGGTGGGATTACTGCATTGACTGTTAAGAAGATAACTTGGAAAAATATGTGGTGAAATCATTCCTTATGTCTCATTTCACTATCCTCTTGCTCTGTTATTTCCAGAGATGCCAAGGTTCCTTCTCCTCCTCCAGGACATAAGTGGAAAGAGGTCCGACATGATAACAAGGTTACTTGGCTGGTTTCCTGGACAGAGAACATCCAAGGTTCCATTAAGTACATCATGCTTAACCCTAGTTCACGAATCAAGGTAAGGGGATAGCTGAGAGCTACACTGGTTCGTGGAGCTGATAATAACCCTTTTTTGTTGAAATATAATGTTCTCGTCCCCTAGAATCACTTTGACAAGTTTAAAACCCTCCCCATTGAAAGAAGGTAAGTACTTTCATAGTTAGCATTATGGTGATCTTCTTACAGTGCCTCCATTTTTTTTTGGTCACATTGTAATCTTATTCATTTATTAATTCACATATATTTACTGAAATTCCAATATGTGCCACACACAGTATATGTTTGGTGCTAGGAATTATGTTGGTAAACAAGACAGATGTAGGGCCTGCCTTCACATTGCTTACTGTCCAGTGGTCAGAATGTGTTGAAGTGTGGTGGTGGTATATTGGTCTCTGCAGCTTTCTTCCACTTCCTCACCTTTTTTGGCTATGAGAAAGAGAATATGATTGCTGTATATCCTGAAACAAGTTGTAAAATCTAGTGTCTTAAATTACTTCTGGCTTCCTTACAGTCTCACCTGGGTAGGTTCACCAGGGCCAAATGAAACGATTGTGTGTGAAAGCACGTCTTAAACTGTTACATACCTATGCATTGTAATTTATTGATACTGTTATTGCAAGGAGATAACTGTCTTGGGAATCAGTTCTTGTTAGCCAAATAGCTACGTATATCCAGTTGTGGAGAGTCCCACAAACTTCTTCCTGGGAAGAAGTTTCCAGTTTCTTGCCTGGTCTCACTATATAGCTTCCTCTTCCTTACCTGTGTTTTTGTCTGTTAGGTTTATATTTCATAGTATATTGGAGGGAAGAAGTTCTTGGGACTCAAAAAAATATCTGAAGATCTGGCTGGCCTCATTATATAGCTTCCTCTCCTGCCTCTTTCTTCCCTCAAAACTACCAAGCTCTTTCTCACCTCTGGGATTTCAAAAGGCTACTTTATTTTCTCTATTAGAAACTATGTAGACTGTAACTGTTTTATGTGCAGGAGACCAGGGACTAAAGACGTTCTTGATCCTGGTTCATAGGTTATAACATCTGTTAAGATGTGAAAGCCACAGCTAAAAAGGCTGTGTGAACAGGGAAGACTAAACTGTACATTTTCTGGCTTTTAGCCTTGTGTTCTTCTATATGTCACTGCTTTTCTAATGAAAAATACCTGTTTATATATTTTCCTCAATTATAAAATACACTTTTCCGGCCGGGCGCAATGGCTCAAGCCTGTCATCCCAGCACTTTGGGAGGCCAAGGCGGGTGGATCACCTCAAGTCAGGAGTTGGAGACTAGCCTGGCCAACATGGCGAAACACTGTCTTTACTAAAAATACAAAAATTAACCAGGTGTGGTGGCGGGTGCCTGTAATCCCAGCTACTTGGGAGGCTGAGGCACGAGAATCACTTGAACCTAGAAGGCGGACGTTGCAGTGAGCTGAGATCACGCCACTGCACTCCAGCCTTGGGCAGCAGACTGAAAGTCTGTCCATCCCCCTCCAAAAAATAAATAAAATAAATAAAAATAAAATATACTTTTCCTAGTTTGGTAAGTACAAAATCAGAAAGAGAACCCTCATGGGGAACAGACTAGTCATTTAAAGAAACATGTATTCATTTTCTGAAGTATCACAAAGCTGTATATATACAGAAAAACAATAGTTTTAGCCTTGAAGGAACTTACAGGCTGGTGGGCAAATTAGGTGAGAATTCAGTTGTATTAGAAGAAAGATAAAAGTTAAATGCATTAGATAAACAGAGGAGTTATTTGCAGCACTTAGAGATAAACAAAAACTTTTATGAAGAAAATTTGGTTAAGGTTAGATCTTAAAAGTAGTATTTCAAACAGAGAGAACTGTGTTGTGGACAAAGGGGAGGATGGTAAGCAGCGTATGTTGAGGTATAGGGGTTGTGAAAAGGAGTGATAAAAATAATTACCAAGTGGTGATTGTTGCAGAACATTGTGAATGTACTACTAAATGTCACTAGTGGTAAATTGTATGTGTATTTTACCACAACTTAAAAATCATCAAAATGACAGAGTTACTATTAAAAACATTTTCACGTAAGTTGACATTTGGATTGTTTAAGCATACCACACATATACTAATGCCACTATTTATAGATGAGAAAATTTAGTCTCTGGGAGGCCCAAAAACTTGCCCAAGATTCAGTGGCTAGTAACTTGAATAACTTAGATCTTCTTAGAATGTAACTTAGATCTTCAGTTTCCTCATGCTTTCCTGTGACATCTACTGTTATAAATGCTGCAAAGGAAAAGTACAGGGTACCATTTGAGAGTATACCAGGGTATCTGATCCAGCCTCTGGGGTTCAGGGATGGCCTGAGGAGACAAATTTAAAGGATAATGTAAAAAAAAAAAAATTTAAGTAGTATCTGAAGATCTGGCTGGCCTCACTATATAGCTTCCTCTCCTGCCTCTTGCTTACCTCAAAACTACCAAGCTCTTTCTCACTCCTGGGGTTTCAAAAAGTTACTTTATTTTCTCTATTAGAAACACCCATTTGCCTATTCTTCTCAGGGATACAATCCTATTCATTCTGTAAATCTCATCTTAAATGTTACCTCTTCAGAAAGGCCATCCCTGAACGCTAGAGGCTGGATCAGGTACCCTGGTATACTCTCAGATGGTACCCTTTACTTTTCCTTTGAAGCGGCCAACCTGGGATTTAAAGAGGGAAGTGACACCAGATTTATATTGTGGAAACTTGTTACATAATTGATAATTCTACTGCTGCTTTGTAGAGACTGGATTGGACACAAAGCCAATGAGAGGCTGTTGCAGTACTTCAGGCAAGAAATGGTGATGGCTTAGACAAATGATGGCAATGGGGATAGAGAGGTGACAGATACATATGTATGCTGAGTACTTGTACAGGTAAGGATTAGAGTTAATTGTAGGAGCCTCACTGAGGGCTGAGATCCTTGTTAGACAGACCAGGTGGAATGCCTCAAGGGCAGACAGCCAGCCAATTTTATTTGACATTATCCAGCTAACTGCTATACACAACAGACATTTGTGCAAGTTTCTGGATGATGGTTATGGTAGTGAACCTAAAAGTCTAGACTCTGAACCTTATTCTCAGGAATAAATTGCCTGATTTGAACTGCAGTGGGACCCCAAGAGGAGTCATTCAAGGCCTGGAAAAGTGGTACCATTGGCGGAGAGATCCAAGATGGCCGATTAACAACAGCTCAGGATTGTAGCTCCCAGTGAAAGCGCAGAGAGCGAGTGGACACCGCAATTTCAGACGAATTTCTGTTGCCCATAAACTGGGAGATTCCCGGCAGAGGAGCCACACGGGTCACCAGCGCGACTCTTGCCCAGCGCAGCTGTTTTGCTGGCGCCGCAGCGCGGCGCTTCTCAGTGCAGCGTATACGCAACTGGGTGCCCTTTGAGTCGGGCTCGGCTGGTCCCATCCCCACAAGGAGAACAGCAATTGGAAGCGCTGAGGACTGAGAGTTTCACAGTAAGCACAGCTGAACCCGGGAATGCCTAGCTCTGTGGGGAAGGGGCGTCTGCCAAAGGAAAACTAAGAAACAGAAAAAACTTCATCACCAACAAGCCGGATGTCCACTCAGACCCAATCTGAAAGTCGGCAATTACAAAGACGACAGGTGGATAAATCCACAAAAATGGGAAGAAACCAGTG
>CAUYLG010049988.1:0-17763 GCA_963573385.1 Cacajao melanocephalus | reverse complement strand
AATATTGACAGTATAATGTTAAAGTCTCCTACTATTACTGTGTGCGAGTCTAAGTCTCTTTGTAAGTCATTAAGAACCTGCCTTATGTATCTGGGTGTTCCTGTATTGGGTGCATATATATTCTTAATCCTCAGTTCTAATTTGATTGCACTGTAGTCTGAGAGACTGTTATGATTTCCATTCTTTTTCATTTGCTGAGGAGTGCTTTACTTCCAATTATGTGGTCAATTTTAGAAAAAGTGTGAAGTGGTGCTGAGAAGAAAGTATATTCTGTTGATTTGGAGTAGAGAGCTCTGTAGATGTCTATTAGGTCTGCTTGGTCCAGAGCTGAGTTCAAGTCCTGAATATCCTTGTTAATTTTCTGTCTCATTGATCTGTCTAATATTGACAGTGGGGTGTTAAAGTCTCCCACTATTATTGTGTGGGAGTCTAAGTCTCTTTGTAGGTCTCTAAGAACTTGCTTTATGAATCTGGGTGCTCCTGTATTGGGTACACATATATTTAGGATGGTTAATTCTTCTTGTTGCATTGATCCCTTTACCATTATGTAATGCCTTTCTTTGTCTCTTTTGATCTTTGTTTGTTTAAAGTCTGTTTTATCAGAGACTAGGATTGTAACCCCTCCTTTTTTTCTTTTCTTTCCATTTGCTTGGTAAATATTCCTCCATCCCTTTATTTTGAGCCTATGTGTGTCTTTGCACATGAGATGGGACTCCTGAATACAGAACACTGATAGGTCTTGACTCTATCCAATTTGCCAGTCTTTTACTTGATCGATTCGGCTACTGATACTTGTGTTTGCTTCACGAAGTTCTCGTGGTGTGTTTTTCAGCTCCATCAGGTCATTTATGTTCTTCTCTAAACTGTTTTAATTGGGGAATTTAGCTGGTTATTTTGCCCATTAGTTGATGCAGTTTCTTTATAGTGTTGATGGTCTTTACAATTTAGTATATTTTTGCAGTGGCGGGTACCAGTTTTTTCTTTCCATATTTAGTGCTTCCTTCAGGAGCTCTTGTAAGGCAGGCCTGGTGGTGACAAAATCTCACAGCATTTGCTTGTCTGTAAAGAAATTTATTTCTCCTTCACTTATGAAGCTTGGTTTGGCTGGATGTAAAATTCTGGGTTGATAATTCTTTAAGAATGTTGAATATTAGCCCCCACTCTTTTCTGGCTTGTACGGTCTCTGCAGAGAGATCTGCTATTAGTCTGATGGGCTTTCCTTTGTGGGTAACCCAGCCTTTCTTTCTGGCTATGCTTAACATTTATTCCTTCATTTCAACCTTGGTGAGTCTGACTATTATCTGTCTTGGGGTTGCTCTTTGTGAGGAGTATCTTTGTGGTGTTCTCTGTATTTCCTGAATTGGAGTGTTGATCCATCTTGCTAGGTTGGGAAGGTTCTCCTGGATAATATCCTGAAGAGTGTTTCCAACTTGGTTCCATTTTCCCCGTCACTTTCAGGTACATCAGTCAAATGTAGGATTGGTGTTTTCATGTAGGCCCATAAATCTTGGAGGCTTTGTTATTTCCTTTTCATTCTTTTTTCTCTAATCTTGTCTTCATGCTTTATTTCATTAAGTTGATCTTTAATCTCTGATATCCTTTCTTTTACTTGATTGATTCGGCTGTTGATACTTGTGTATGCTCCACGACGTTTGCGTGCTGTGTTTTTCAGCTCCATCAGGTCATTTATGTTCTTCTCTAAACTGGTTGTTCTGCTTAGCAATTCTTCTAACCTTTGTTCAAGGTTCTTAGCTTCCTTGCATTGGGTTAGAACATGCTGCTTTAGCTCAGAGGAGTTTGTTATTACCCACCTTCTGAAGCCTACTTCTGTGCATTCATCAAACTCATTCTCTGTCCAGTTTTGTTCCCTTTCTGGTGAGGGGTTGTGACCCTTTGGAGAAGAGGCATTTTGTTTTTTGTAATTTTCAGCCTTTTTGCACTGGTTTTTCGTCATCTTCATGGATTTATCTACCTTTGGTCTTTGATGTTGGTGGCCTTGGGATGAGGTTTTGGTATGGACATCCTTTTTGTTGATGTTGATGCTATTCATTTCTGTTTGTTAGTTTTCCTTCTAACAGTTGGGCCCCTCTGCTGCAAGTCTGCTGGAGTTTGCTGGAGGTCTACTCCAGACTCTCTTTGTCCAGGTATCACCAGTAGAGGCTGCAGAACAGCAAAGCTAGCTACCTGTTCCTTCCTCTGGAAGCTTCATCCCAGAGGGGCATCTGCCAGATGCCACCTCAAGCTCTCCTATATGAAGTGTCTGTCAACCCCTCCTGGGAGGTATCTCCCAGTCAGGGGGCATGGGGGTCAGGGATCCACTTAAGAAGGCAGTCTATCCTTTAGCAGAGCTTGAGCATTGTGCTGGGAGATCCTCTGCTCTCTTCAGAGCCAGCAGGTAGGGACATTTAAGTCTGCTGAAGCTGCACCCACAGCTGCCCCTTCCCCCAGGTGCTCTGTCTCAGGGAGGGGGCAGTTTGATCTATAATCCCCTGACTGGACTGCTGCCTCTCTTTCAGAGATGCCCTGCCTAGAGAGGAAGAATCTAGAGAGGCAGTCTGACTACAGCAGCTTTGTGGCGCTGTGCTGGGCTCCACCCAGCCCAAATTTCCTGGTGGCTTTGTTTACACTGTGAGGGGAAAACCACCTACTCAAGCCTCAGTAATGGTGGACACCCCTGTGCGCACCAAGATCAAGCATCCCAGGTTGACTTCAGACTGTTGTGCTGGCAGTGAGAATTTCAAGCCAGTGGATTTCAGCTTGCTGGGTTCCATGGGGGTGGGATCTGCTGAGCTAGACCACTTGGCTCCCTGGCTTCAGCCCCCTTTCCAGGGGGGTGAACAGTTCTGTCTTGCTGGTGTTCCAGGTGCCACTGGGGTATGAAAGAAACTCCTGCAGCTAACTCAGTGGTGTCTGCCCACAAATGGCTGCCAAGTTTTGTTCTTGAAACCCAGGACCCTTGTGGTGTAGGCATGAGGGAATCTCCTGGTCTGTCAGTTGCGAAGACCATGGGAAAAGCATAGTATCTGGGCTGGAATGCACTGTTCCTCATGGCACAGTCCCTCATGGCTTCTCTTGGCTAGGGGAGGGAGTTCCCTGGCCCCTTTGCACTTCCCAGGTGAGACAATGCCCCACCCTGCTTCTGCTTGCCCTCCATGGGCTGCACCCACTGTCTAATCAGTCCCAACGAGGTAAGCTGGGTACGTCAGTTGGAAATGCAGAAATCATCTTCCTTCTCCGTTGATCTCGCTGGGAGCTGCAGACCAAAGCTGTTCCTATTCGGCCATCTTAAGAAGATCCCAATATAAGGGGTTTATGGTCAGAGTCCATTCTTGGCCTCAGTCCTGATCGGTGTGCACTGGTAGTGCCTACTGAAGGCAAATAGGAAAAATGTGACTTCAGATACTTAGTTAAATTGAGAATTCACCCTTCAGAAGTTTGAGCAGCTGCCTAAGGCTCTATAAGTGAACTTTGGCCCTGATTGTTCCTGGAAGAGTAAAGCTGACTCAGAATAGGCCAATGCCTGACCTCTTTCTCTCTGCCTGATGTCTCCAGAAGGGATGGAAGACAGTCTTCTGAATATGCCATTAAGCCATCAGTTCAGGAATTGTGGTACAAACTGGCATGAATGCCTGGCAGAGAGCAGGGCAATTTGTGGAGAGATATCTAGCAGCTCTTCCAGCACAGCTTTGATAGGGGAGTGACTGCCTTTTTAGGAAGTATGGTTCCAGGCCAGGCCTGGGGAGAGTGAACAGGCATGGAGGGATAGTAGACAAATTTCTTGAGTGCTGCTGCTCTTCTCTCACCAAAAGTACATGGGGAGTAATCCTGAGGTTGAGGAAAGATCATTCTTGGATCTGAAGTCAGGTTTGAGTTTGAGGGCAAACTCCATGACTTATAAATTATGTGCATTTAGGCAAAGACATTTAAGCTCTCTGAACTTTGGGATCTTCCTCTATAAAATAGAGCTGAAAAGAACTTACCTGCCTATCTCATAGGATTCTCATGGGCTCACTGAGATAATAGACACAGTAGTGCTTTGTAAACCTCCAGATATGCTGCAGGTGCTAGTTGTATAGGAAAGAGAGGATCCTTTCAAGTAACAAAGCTCTTTTGGGAAGGAGGTTGCCTTTGATGTAGATACTAAATTGTTGGACTTGATGCTATTGAAGCCAAAGATGTCTGGTGAGACTTGGTTCATACTTGGCATTAGAGTGAGGAATGTTGACAACTCTGTCCCTTTCAAAGGGTAGTGATCCTGGCCGTATGCATGCAAGTGCCTATGGATGCAACAATTTCTCTGCCATGTTTTCTCTGCTCTCTAGTTCTTTTTCTGTGCATGCTTTCACTAGATGTAACATAGGCATTCAAGGACATGGCTTAGAGCTGTAGAACTGAGAGGCTGATGAATCATTGTCCAGAGCATGGGCTGGGAGAAAGAGATTTGCCTCAGACCAGATGTAATCTAGGCCCTTGGTTTCACCATCCAAGTTTAATCATTTGATGAACCTTGTTCAGTCATTCATCAGTGCAATAAATCTCTATTGAACATCTTGTATTTCTGAGTCTATATCCTGTTTCTTTTCCTGAACAGTTAAACCTCCACCAAGCTTGTCCAAGACAGAATATCACAATCCTGTGAATTTTGTAGCTCTTTACACATTACAAAGCCTTTTGCATGGCTCTTCTTAATCCTCTCAATAACACTGTAAAGTATAAAATATAATTTATATGCACTTTAAGTTAGGCTGGCTGGGATGCAAAGAGATTAAACAACCTGCCTAAGGTTGTATAGCTAGTAAGTGGTGGATTCAAGATTTAAACATTGTTTCTGATTCTAGCATCCCCGTGCCATCCTGTTAACAGGACGTGAAGCAAATTATGCCTTGTCCATGAAGAACGCCAACAATTTTAGGATATACGCTTTGTGTTACTGTTCTAGTGCTAAGGATGTATTCATAGAGAAACTCACCCACCCCCAGATCCATTCTGGTCCCTCTGGTGATCAAGGGCCAACATGCATGAGACAGGGAGACTAGGTGACCTCACATGTGTTAGCCAGGAAAGAAGAGGTTTTCTCTATCAGAAGCAAAGCTCTGTTGGCATCCTTTGCCTTCATTAGCACACATTTGCTGCTCTAAGGCGCTGAGCTTTCCACCTATGACTGAATTCATTTACATTCATTTCTCTGAAAAAGCCTAGACCTCTGGGTTGGAAGATTTTCTGAATGCTCCCTCCCCCACCATCATACCTAGCACTTGTCTCTGGTCTATTGGATTTATATTTTAGGAAGAGAATTAGGTGACTTCATTTGTTAGGGTAGGATTTATTCATTGTAACCTCCACCACAGCTACTGGAGCTTATTATTCATTCTTCTGTAATGTGTTCCTGCTAAATGCTGGTAGCTGCATACTTCACAGTCTTTTTCACAGTTTCTATGTTTTTACTGTGTATTAATGATTCAATTTTGCAGAATGATAATGTGATGATGCTTTTTCTTTTTCAGGACTGAAAAGGTTTAGAGATTTTTGCCTGATGTGGCTTCTAATTAGGATATAGTTTAGATGTAAGCATCGATTTCTTCTTTCCAAAGAGAAAACACCTCAGCAATCATCCAGCAAGCACATTAGGCCTAAAAAGAAAATGATTTTTCCCTCCTACTCCTCATCCTTCTTATGTGTGTGCTTTCTTCCTCTTCTTGGCTGCTCACAAGTACACCAAAAGTATCTGACTCATAGAAAAGGAACCACAAAGTTCCTTTCTTAAAAGTTCTATAGTTTAAAGTAATATAAAGTATTACTATTCTTAAAAGTTCTATACTTTAAAGTAAAGGGGGTGGAGGTGGGTTCATCATGTGAGCCTGTTCTGGCATCTGCAAGCCTCCGGCTATCTGAGCACTGTTGATTTCTGAGGGCTATTTTTGATCCTGAAATCTGGGGAATGAGTTTAGACAGTCTGTCCTCCTTCGATGGGAATTTAACTTTTTTCTCCCACACTCAGATGAGGATGACCCTTGCTCAATCTCCATTTGAAGAATATTGCTTACCTGCTTGGTGTCTGTACCCATGACTACATGCATCTATGAAAAGCACTTCCTTTGGGCATCTCTTTAAAAATTTTTTAAATTTTATAATTTATTTTTTGAGTGGTCTTAGGTTCACAGCAAAATTGAGTGGAAGGTACAGAGATTTCTCATGTATCTCTTACCCTCACTCATGCACAGCCTCCACCATTTTCAATATCCCCCCCTGAGTGATACATTTGTTATGATTGATGAAACTACATGGACACATTATTGTCACTCAAGGTCCATAGTTTACATTAGGGTTCAGTCTTGGTGTTGTACCTTCTATGGGTTTGGTCAAATGTATAATGACATGTATTCACTATTATAGGATCATACAGAATAGTTTACTATCCTAAAAATCTGTGCTCTGCTTACTCATCCCTGTCATCCCTCTAACTCCAGGCAACATTTGATCTTTTTTTCTGTCTCCATAGCTTAGGCTTTTCTAGAATGTCATATGGTTAGAATTGTATAGTAAGTAGCCTTTTCATATTGGCTTCTTTCATATAGCAATATACATTTAAGTTTCCTCCATGTCTTTTCATGGCTTAATAACTCATTTCTTTTTAGCACTGAATAATATTCCATTGTCTAGATGTACCACCGTTTTATTCATTCATCTACTGAAGGACATCCTGGTTGCTTCCAAGTTTTGGCAATTGTGAGTAAAGCTACCATAAATATCAATGTGCAGGTTTTTGTGTGGGTATAAATTTTCAATTCATTTGAGTAAGGACCGTGATACTAATCATACCAAGGAGTATGATGGCTGGATTGTATAGTAAGACTATGTTTAATTTAGTAAGAAATCATGAAACTGTCTTCCACGGTGGCTATACCATTTTGCCAGCAATGAATTCTCACCAGCAATGAATGAGAATTCCTGTAGTTGCAGAATCTTACCACATTTGATGTAGTTAGTATTCTGGATTTTGGCCATTCGAATAGGTGTGTAAAAATGTCTTATTGTTTTGGCTGTGCACGGTGGCTCATGCCTGTAATCCCAGCACTTTGGGAGGCCAAGATGGGTGGATCACTTGAGCTCAAGAGTTTGAGACTAGCCTGGGCAATATAGTGAAAGCCCATCTTGACAAAATATACCAAAATTAGCCAGGCATAGTGGCTCATGCCTGTAATCACAGCCACTTGGGAAGTTGAGGCATGAGAATTGCTTGAACTCAGGAGGCAGAGGTTGCAGTGAGCTGAGATCATGCCACTGCACTCCAGCCTGGGTGACAGAATGAGACTCTGTTTCCAAAAAAAAAGAAAAAAAATTATTGTTTTAATTTGCATTTCCCTGATGATATATGATGTGGAGCATCTTTTTATGTGTTTACTTACCATCTGTTTATCTTCCTTCATAAGGTACCTATTAAGCATTCTGGCACATTTTAAAATCAGATTTTATTCTTATTTTTGAGTTTTAGAGTTCTTTCTTATGGAAAACAATATTTTATCTGATTTGTCTTTTAGAAATATTTTTTTCCCCATTTTGTGGCTTGCCTTCTCATTCTCTTGACAGTGTCTTTCACAGAGCAGAAAATTTTAATTTTAGTGAAGTTCAACGTGTCTGTTATTTCTTTTCTTGTGCCTTTGGTGCTGCAATTAAACAGTCATCACAAAACCCAAGATGATCTAGATTTTCTCCTAAGTTTTCTTCTAAAAGTTGTATGGTTGTGTTTTATGTTTACGTCTTTAGTCTATTTTGAGTTAATTTTTTTCAGTTGTATGGTCTGTGTCTAGATTCATGTTTTTGCGTGTGAATATCCAGTTGTCCAAGCACCATTTGTTGAAAAGACTTTCTTTTCTCCATTGTTGCTTATACTCCTTTATCAAAGATCAATTAACTATATTTGTATCTATTTCTGGGCTCTCTGTTCTATCGCATGAATTTATTTGTTGATTCTTTTACCAACATTGTACTGTTGATTACTATAGCTTTTAATAGTAAATCTTGAAGTCTAATTTTGTTCTTCTCCTTCAATGTTGTATTGGTTATTCTGGGTTCTTTGCCTCTCCATATCAACTTTAGAAGCAGCTTGTTGATGTCCACAAAATAACTTGCTGGAATTTTTATTGAGATTGTATTAAGTCTACAGACCAATTTGGGAAGAACTGACATCTTGACAATATTGAATCTTCCTATCCATGAACAGACTACTTCTCTATTTATTTTGTTCTTTGATTTCTTTCATAAGAATTTTGTAGTTTTCTCCACATAGATCTTATATGTATTTTGTTAGAGTTATAATTATTTTATTTTTAGTGTTGCTAATGTAAATGATACTGTGTTTCTGATTTCAAATTCCACTTGTTTATTGCTGACATATAGATAAGTAATTTTTATGTATTAACCTTATATCTTACAACTTTGCTATAATAATCTATTAATTCCAAAATATTTTTTGGCAGCTCTTTCAGATTTTCTGCACATACAGTTATGTAATCTGCAAAAAAATTTCTTTCTCCTCAATCTTTATACCTTGTGTTTCTTTATCTTATTGCATTAGCTAGGAATTTCAGCATATTGAAAAACAGTAGTGAGAAGAGGCATACTTGTATTGTTCCTAATGTTAGTGGAAAATCTTTGAGTTTCTCACTGTTAAATATGTTGTCAGTTGTAGGTTTTTTGTTGATATTCTTTATCAAGTTAAGGAAGTTCCCCTGTATTCCTCGTTTACTGAGAGTTTTTATTAGAAATAAGTATTGGATTTTGTCATATGCTTTTCCTGCATCTATTAATATAATCATGTGATTTTTTATTTTTAGCTTGTTGATGCAATGGATTGCATTAATTAATTTATGAATGTTGAACTAGCCTTGGATATCTGGAATTCCACTTGTTTTTGCTGTGTAATATTTTTGTTCATTGTTGGACTGAATTTGCTAAGATTATGTTGGGATTTTTGCGTCTCTGTTCGTGAGAGACATAGGAGTGTACTTTTCTTTAATGTCTTCGTTTTGTTTTGGCATTAGTGTAACGTTGGCCTCGTAGAATGAATTCGGAAGTATTCTATCTTTTGAAAGCAATTATAGATAATTGCTGTATTTTATTTCCTAAATGTTTGATAGAGTTCACCAGTGAACATATCTGGGCCTGGTGCTTTCTGTTTTAGAAACTTATTAATTATTGATCCAATTTTTAAATACATGTAGACCACTCCAGATTGTTTATTTCTTCTTGGATGAGTTTTGGCATATTGCGTCTTTCAAGAAATTGGTCATTTTCATCTAGGCTATCAAATTTATGAGCATAGAGTTGTTCAATGTATTTCTTTATTATCCTTTTAATGTTCATGAGGTTTGTAGTGTTGTACCTACCTTCATTTCTGATATTAATAATTTATTTCCTCTCTCTCTTTTTTAAAATTAGCCTGGCTAGAGGCTTATGTATTTTATTGATATTTTCAAAGAACCAACTTTTGGGTTTTTTGATTTTTTTTTATTGATTTTTAAATTTTATTGATTTCTGCTCTAATTTTTATAATTTCTTTTCTCTTTGCATTTAATTTGGTCTTTTTTTTCTACTTTCCTAAGGTGGGAGCTTAGGTGATTGATTTTAGATCTTTCTTCTTTTCTAATATAGGTACTCAATGCTATAAATTTTCCTTTATACACTGTATTTGCTGCATCCCACAAATTTTGATAAGTGTTTTGTTTTTGTTTTTATTTGATTTGAAGTATTTTGAAATTCTCTGGAGATTCCTTCTTTGACTCATGTGTTATTTAGAATTATGTTTATTCTCCAAGTTTTTCAAGATTTTCCACCTATGTTTCTGTTGATTGCTAGTTTAATTCTCTTGTGTGATCTGAGAGCAGACATTATGTCATTTATATTCTTTTAAACTTGTTAAGATATTTTTTATGGCCCAGAATGTGTTCTGTCTTGGTCACTGTTCCATGTGAGCTTGAGAAGAATGTGTATTTTGCTGTTCTTGGGCAAATTAGTCGCAACATGTCCATTTTATCTAGTTGACTAATGACGCTGTGGAGTTCAATGGTGTCCTTACTGATTCTTTGCCTCCTGGGTCTATTTTTTAATAGAAAGGTATCAAAATCTCTAATAATAATAGTAGATTCATCCTCTTTGTAGTCCTATCTGTTTTTGCCTCATGTGCTCAAAACTCTGTTGTTAGGTGCATACTCATTAAGGATTATTATGTCTTCCTGGAGAATTGATCCCTTTATTATGTAATTTGGCACCTTTTAAAAACCAATATCTAAATGATTTTTTTTTTTTAGCTGGAGACTTACAAGTTCAAATATAGCCAGCACACATAAATAATTGAGTATAATATTGAATTCATATACCAGATTTATAATTCAGGAAGAGAATTAGATGACTCTATTATTTATACATTTAATTAATTTCTTGCATTTATGTTTGACTTACACTGTTAATGACAGAAGGAAAGAGATGATTCATTTGTTCATTATCACCTGTGTGTCAGGTGGTATCATGCTGGAAATACAATGATAAGCAAGACAGGCAGGATCCCTGCCATCTGGAGCTAATGGCCTAATGTAGAAAACAAACAATTCAATAATATTTATTCCCAGTGTTAGGGGAGCTCTGAGTACACAGGCTATAGATATCTTTATATTTTCTTCAGAGGTTGTGCAGCGATATGTACATAGGACAGTTATTTATATAATAAATGGGTTGAATAAATTGTATGGATTAGTACAGTGAATATGGGAGCAGATTTTGGGAGGAGCTTTTGG
The DNA here is from genome assembly GCA_963573385.1 of Cacajao melanocephalus. Taxonomy (NCBI): domain Eukaryota; kingdom Metazoa; phylum Chordata; class Mammalia; order Primates; family Pitheciidae; genus Cacajao; species Cacajao melanocephalus. The sequence goes on along the minus strand of CAUYLG010049988.1, from coordinate 6,973 downwards.
ATAGCGATGGGGGTCCCATCATTGTCAGTAATGTTGTTCATGAAGCTGATGGGTCCTGATGCAGGTGTGGAAAGTGGAGCATCATATGTCTTCAATGTGAAGGCAATGCATTCTTTGCCATGCCTGCTTTGGTTATCTGCTCAGTTCCTGAGATTGCAGCATCATCCATCTTCCCTCAGGGCAGCTGAGACTCACAGCTACTTTCCTTGCTGTTTTACCCACCTATGAGACTTTCTGTGAGACTGCAGTCAGTGTCCTGCTTCGGACTCCAGCAGCCCAGTCTTCCACATTCCACCTAGGTCCCTGTTCTATTCCTCTCTCTTCTTGCTCATATGACTGACCATCAACTATAGCTCTAATTAGTAAATTTTTAGAAAGCAGATTTCCACCTCCAAAAGCAAATGGCATTTTTTGCAAACAAATCACTTGTCCTGATTGGTGAACTATGGGATTCAGGCTTTGTGGTGATGACTTTTTTTTTTTAATTCAGAGGATTAAAGTTATCCTAAATTGACTTAGATCTCCCTCAAGAAAGAGAGAAATACCTGTGAGCTCATTGTCTCTGAGGCTGAGAGGTAAGGTTAAATGCTTGGGTAGGCAGGGTAGAGAAGGCAATCTGGTGTACTTGATCCATTTTGAGTTGATTTTTACTGTAATCCTCTAGAGGCAGAACAAATTATGCCTGCATTTTGCCATGCACTTAGAGAGGTATAATGGCACTTAGTGACGCTAAGGGTGCTAAGGGTTTCCATGAGAAAACTAGATGTCCTTCACTGCCCCATACAGAGCTGAGCACTTTGTGCTACTCATTGCTTTACAGCTCCTTGAAAGAATAGGAATTGCACTGGTTTCCTCTTCAGCTTGTGTATGTTAAATGCTGTCCCATTTTCAATGCCTCTCAAGAGAAGCTCATAAAAGCAAAGACCCCACAGAGATAGGAGAACCTCAGGGGACCTCTGTAGATGTGAGGAGAAGAGCATTTAAAAGATTTCAATTTTTCCCATAGACCTAGTTAGCCCTGGCTCTAGTATAATTTCAGGGAATATGTCATAACCTGCCCCATTATGGCAGAGTGAGGAATTGTATCCTAGGGAAATGGGAAGAAGAACTTTTCCTACTGTTAAACAACCAGATTCCCAAAAGTGGCTGTCAGCTGAAATGGAGAAGGCAGAGAGACAAGTAGATTTAGGGTGGGAGGAAGGTAGATGAAGGATTCAGGTTTGGAATTGTAAAGTTTGAGATGCCAAACAGAGATGTTTCCAGGGTTCTTTAATCTGACCTACCAGTCTTTGTATATCACTGTATCCACATCTACTGCTTTAATTAATATAGACATTTAATATATTTTAACTAATGGGTTAGTTCTCTTCTTTGTTGTTCTTTTAAAAGTTGTCTTAATTGGCCGGGTGCCGTGGCTCAAGCCTGTAATCTCAGCACTTTGGTAGGCTGAGGTGGGCGGATCACTAGGTCAAGAAATCAAGACCATCCTGGACAACATGGTGCAACCCCAACTCTACTAAAATACAAAAATTAGCCAGGTATGGTGGCATGCGCCTGCAGTCCCAGCTGCTTGGGAGGCTGAGGCAGGAGAATTGCTTGAACCCAGGAGGCGGAGGTTGCAGTGAGCCGAGATCGTGCCACTGTACTCCAGCCTGGTGCCTGGCGACAGAGCTGGACTCCATCTCCGAAATAAATAAATAAATAAATAAATAAATAAATAAATTGTCTTAATTATTCATATACTATTGTTCTTATGCTGAAATTTTCAAGTAAGTCTGAGTGCTCCGAAAACTCTTGGGCGTTTGCTTGCAACCTTCCCAAAATTTGAATACAATTTGGGAAGAAGTAACATTTTAATAATATTGGTGTTTTTTTTTTTCTTTTGAGTTGGAGTTTTGCACTTGTTGCCCAGGCTGGAGTGCAATAGTGTGCTCTCAGTGTACCGCAACCTCTGCCTCCTGGGTTCAAGTGATTTCTCCTGCCTCAGCCTCCCAAATAGCTGGGATTACAGCCATGCGCCACGACGCCTGACTAATTTTGCATTTTTAGTAGAGACAAGGTTTCTCCATGTTGGTCAGGCTGGTTTTAAACTCCTGACCTCGGGTGATCCACCTGCCTTGGCCTCCCAAAGTGCTGGGATTAGGCATGAGCCACCCACCATGCCCTGCCAATATTGGGTTAGAGAAATAATTAATAGTTTACTTCTTCATTTATTCAAGAATTTAAAAATATTTCCTGTAATGTAGACTTGATAATTTTCTCCATAAATACTATGCATATTTTTGTTTATTCCTAGATGTTTTACATTGTTTGTTGCTATCATGAATGGTCTGTTTTTTCTTATTAAATGTTCTGATTATTGCTTCTCAAAGTAATGCTTTTCTTTCTCTTGCTTTCTTGCTTCCTGGTAGAGTCTTACTCTGTAACCCAAGCTGGAGTGCAGTGGCATGATCTTGGCTCACTGCAGTCTCCGGGGTTCAAGCAATCCTCCTGCCTCAGCCTCCCGAATAGCTGGAATTATAGGCGCCCACCACCATGCCCAGCTATGTTTTTTTTTTTTGTATTTTTAGTAGAGATGGGGTTTCACCATGGTGATCAGGCTGGTCTTGAACTCCTGACCTCAAGTGATCTGCCCACCTTAGCCTCCCAAAGTACAGGGATTACAGGTGTGAGCCACTGCACCCAGCCAAAATATTGCTACTGACTTTTGTGTGTAGATTTTATAACCAGCAAGTTTCCTAAACCCTCCTAATGGTTCTAATAATTTTTACTTATGATTCACTTGCTTTCCTATATAGACAAATATATAATTTACACTTAGAATTTTAACTCATTTGCTAATCATGATGACTCTTTGTTCTTAACTATATTTTTTGGACCTTCAGTAGAATATTCAACAGTAGTGGTCATACAGGCTTTCTTGTTTGTTCCTGACTTTAATGGGAAAGTTTTGAAATTTTACCATTGAGGGTAATGTTGACTCTAGGTTTCTGATAGACCTTCTCTCTGGATTAAAGCAGTGCCTTTCTAATCTTGGTTTATAAAGAATAATTCATGAAAGTGTTATCAAATGTTTCTTCTGTATTTCTTGAGAAGAATTATATGTTTCATTTTAATTCTTAATATGGTGAATTACATTGATAGCTGTCCATTTCTCTTCTTTTCTTTCTCCTTCCTTTCTTCCATTTCCTTCTCCCTCCCTTCCTTTCAAATATAAGGAATTGAATTAATCATACTCGTGAGTGTATGGAACGCTATCAACCTTGGTATTTTTCTTTGTTATTGCTCTTACTCCCTTAATTCACCATTCTGCCTTCAATTTGTATATTTAGAGATATATGTGTCCCTGAGAAATATGCAGTGGGATATAGGTATATGTAGGGGTGTATGAGCTTAATTTACTTAAAAGGTATTGTGCTATGAATATATATATTTTTTGTCAACACTATGATCTTTGGCATTATAGCTATGCAGATATATATATATATACATACATATATATGTATGCTGCTATATATATGTATATATGCTGCTATATGTATATGAATATGTGTATACTGCTGAAAGAATATAAAAATCTATTGTACTGTGTCTGACATGGTTCTGCACAATATTCAGCACTATCCAAAACTATGTTTTTACTTATTTAATCCCTAGTGGTGGACTTAGGTTTCATCTGTTGCCTTGTACCAAGTGCTGTGATGAATGTCCCTGCTCATGTTTCCATAGGACCTTTGAGAGAGTTACTCTGGATTATATACAGAAGAAAGTGTGGCATGTTTGCCAGATTTTCTAATATTGGCCACTTCTTATATCTCTAGGGTAAATCCTGATTAGTCACAGTATTAGGATGCTTTCAGCTATAAATAATAGAAATAGCTAACTTCAATAGTCTTAAACAGCAGGAAAATTTATTCTCTTATATTGTGAGATGCCCTAATGTACAGCTTCTTCAACACTGTTTAATTCAGTGACTCAAAGACAGCATCAGGTTTCTTCTGTCTTTCCTGTCCTTCACCCCCACATGAGCATTGCCCTTTGCCAGACTTACAGCTACGTGCAGCTGCTCCAGTGCCCAGCAGATGTAGAAGACTATTTTTTCTTTAACTCCTTCTAAAAGTGAGAAACTTTTCCAAGAAGCTTCTATTCTCCAATCTCAGTAGACTTCCCTTTGTGCTTCATTGGCCACAATTACGTAACATTCTCAGGGCTAAACTAATCCCCAGCCTGGTACTAAAACTATTGAAACTGCGTTAGACCAGTGACTTAAACTGGGATGCATATTAGAATCACCTGGAAGCGTTAAGAAATGATTTAGAGCCTCTCAATTCCAATTAACTCGATTATATTTATAATATTTTATCTAATTTTTTTTTACTATCTCATTGTCCATTGTAATTATTGGTCTATTTGACTTTTGGAATTCTTTGTCTTTTATTTTTATAAATCTCCTTATGTTTATTTACTATCAACTGTATCTGGAGTAATTTCTCTTGATTCACATATTATTTTTGTATTTTCTTTTCTTTTTATGTCTTTAAATCAGAGGCGTAAGAGGGAAACCCCAGGGGTGGGCCTGGTGGCTCATGGCTATAATCCCAGCACTTTGGGAGGCTGAGTCAGGAGGATGGCTAAGGTCAGGAGTTCGAGACCAGCCTGGCCAACATAGTGAGATCCTCCCCATCTCTACAAAAAGTGAAAAAATAAACTGGGCACAGTGGCATGCACCTGTAGTCCCAAGTACATGGTAGGCTGAGTAGGGAGAATCACTTGAGCCCAGAAGTTGAAGCCTACAGGGAGCTATAATTGCCCTATTGAACACTAGCCTGGATAACAGAGTGAGATGTTGTCTCTCTAAAAAAATAAATAAATAAGAATTAATTTTTTTTAAAAGGGGGAAACTCCAACTATTCAAATACATTTCAAATCTTTGTTCATGATACACCTTCTAATATCTCATTTTTCATAGTCATATGGTCAAGTTGAAAGTCAAGAAGCAGGGGATTCTTTTACATAAAAGGCCACTGCAAGGGAATGGATAATATTGTTTAGGGAAAGCAAGAAGTAATACCTGTAATTTAATCTACCACCGGTAGAAAATGAAAAATGACAGTTCAATGGTCATGGTAGCTAAAATTGAGAAAATGGGCAATTCTGTCAAAAGTTACAGAAAGCCCAGTAGGACTTGAAAGGACTAGTAGGACTTTGAAAATAATATTTAATCTGGCTTAGAGGTGATTGGGAACTTTTACAGAAAATTAAAGTGTTGAGGATACAAGCTTGATTAAAGGGAATTAAGAATAAATTGGGTAGAAGAGTCATAGAAATGAAAAACCATGTGATATGGTTTGGATCTGTGTCACCACCCAAATCCTGTGTTTTATTATAATCCCCAGTATGGATGGTGGGGCCTGGTGGGAGGTGACTGGATCATGGGGGCAGAGTTCTTATGAATGGTGTAGCATCGTCTGCTCAGTGCTGTCCTCATGATAGTGAGTGAGTGAGTTTTCATGAGATCTGGTCATTTATAAGTGTGTAGCACCTCCTCACTCACTCTCTTGCTCCTACTCTGCCATGTAAGATACCTTGCTCCCCCTTCACCTTCTGTCATGATTGTAAGATTCCTAAGGCCTCCCTAGAAGCTGAGCAGATGTCAGCATCTTGCTTCCTGTATAGCCTGAAGAACTATGAGCTAATTAAACCTCTTTTCTTTATAAATTACCCAGTCTCAGGTATTTCTTCATAGCAATTAAACAATGGACTAATATACTGTGTTTATGGAGAGCTGGAAAAGGGAAGAAAAGAACACACTCTTTTGTAAAATAGGAAAAAACTCAAAATGTTTAAAAGCAGAAGTGAAGGGAGATTGAAGCTTCTTTACTAGTAGTTAGGGAATCATAATCCTCAGGTCAGTCAGAGGGATGGTATGCAGAATGTATGGAAAGACTAGTTTTAATCATTATCATTGTCATCATAGCTAACATTTATTAAGCATTTGCCATGGTAGAGGTACTATATAAAGTACTTAACATGGATTGTCTTGCTTAATCTTTTAAAAATTACATGAGATATGCAGAATATATTTTCCCTAATCTGCAAGTATGCAAACAAACTCAAAGAGAGTAAGTAAATTGTCTGGAGCTATCCAGCTAATAAGTGGCAGAGCCAGTGTCAGAATCTAAAGGCAGCATTGTTCCTCTTAAAGAAGGATGGATTGAAGTGAAGATGATGTACCCTTAAGCCAAATTATCTCATTCCTATGAATTGTATTGGTGCTGAATAGAGAGACAAAAAAGCAACTACAGTGGGAAGAATATATAAGTATCATTGAGAACCAAGGAGATATTAGAAAGAGTCACTCTGTAATGAACCAGTTCTCATCTCTGTCTGTCAGGAATCTTCATCTTGACTACAGATACTGAGAAACTAAGAGGAACCAAGGTTTCAGACTTAACATGTCTACTAATGAAGCATGACTAGTAAGATGCTGGGACCAGGATAAGAACATTAATGAAAAGCTACCTGATTAACAGAGGCTGAAGCTGTTAGCAGAGATATGAGTGTATTTAAAATAGATGAGTGAGATGGGTAGATTGCAAAAATTTTTTCCCATTTTGTTGGTTGTCGATTCACTCTAATGACTGTTTCTTTTGCTGTGCAGAGCTGTGGAGTTTGATTAGGTCCCATTTGTCTATTTTGGCTTTTGTTGCCAATGCTTTTGGTGTTTTGGTCATGAAGTCTTTGCCTATGTCTATGTCCTGAATGGTTTTGCCTAGGTTTTCTTCTAGGGTTTTTATGGTGTTAGGTCTTATATTTAGTCTTTAATCCATCTGGAGTTAATTTTAGTGTCAGGTGTCAGGAAGGGGTCCAGTTTCTGCTTTCTGCACATGGCTAGCCAGTTTTCCCAACACCATTTATTAAACAGGGACTCCTTTCCCCATTGCTTGTTTTTGTCAGGTTTGTCAAAGATCAG
>CAUYLG010049986.1:0-18162 GCA_963573385.1 Cacajao melanocephalus | reverse complement strand
GTTCTGTGAAGAGAGTCATTGGTAGATTTATGAGATAGCGTTGAACCTATAAATTACTTTGGGCACTGTGCCATTTTCACAGTATTGATTTTTCCTAACCATGAGCATGGAATGTTTTTCCATCTGTTTGTGTCCTCTCTTATTTCCTTGAGCAGTGATTTGTCATTCTCCTTGAAGAGGTCTTTTACATCATTTGTTTGTTGTATTCCTAGATATTTTATTCTCTTTGTAGCAATTGTGAATGAGAGTTTGCTCTTGATTTGGCTCTCTTTTAGTCTGTTATTGGTGTATAGGAATGCTTGTGATTTCTGCACATTGATTTTGTATCCTGAGACTTTGCTGAAGTTGCTTATCAATTTAAGGAGATTTGGGGCTGAGACTATGAAGCCTTCTCAATATACAATCATGTCATCTGCAGATAAGAGGCAATTTGACTTCCTCCTTTCCTAATTGAATACCCTTTATTTCTTTTTCTTGCCTGATTGCTCTGGATAGAAATTCCAATACTATATTGAATAGGAGTGGTGAGAGAGGGCATCCTTGTCTAGCACCAGATTTCAAAGGGAATGCTTCCAGTTTTTGCCCATTCAGTATGATATTGGCTGTGGGTTTGTCATAAATAGCTTTTATTATTTTGAGATACATTCCATCAATACCTAGTTTATTGAGAGTTTTTAGCATAAAGGGCTGCTGAATTTTGTCAAAGGCCTTCTCAGCATCTGTTGAGATAATCATGTGGTTTTTGTGTTTGGTTCTATTGATGTGATGGATTACATTTATAGACTTGTGTATGTTGAACCAGCCTTGCATCCCCAGGATGAAGACTACTTGATCATGATGGGTTAGCTTTTCGATGTACTGTTGCAATTGGTTTGCCAGTATTTTATTGAAGATTTTTGCATCTATGTTCAATGTCATCATGGATATTGGTCTGAAGTTTTCTTTTCTTTTCTTTTCTTTTTTTTTTTTTGAGTCTCTGCTGGGTTTTGGTATCAAGATGATGTTGGTCTCATAAAATGATTTGGGAAGGATTCCCTCTTTTTGAATTATTTGGAATAGTTTCAGAAGGAGTGGTACCAGCTCCCCTTTGTACGTCTGGTAGAGTTTGGCTGTGATCCCATCTGGATCTGGGCTTTTTTGGTTGGTTGGCTATTAATTGTTGCCACAACTTCAGCCCTTGCTATTGGTCTATTCAGGGTTTCAGCATCTTCCTGGTTTAGGCTTGGGAGGGTGCAAGTGTCCAGGAATTTATCCATTTCTTCCAGGTTTACTGGTTTATGTGCATAGAGTTGTTTGTAGTATTCTCTGATGGTAGTTTGTATTTCTGTGGAATCGTTGGTGATAATCACCTGTATCATTTTTTATTGCATCTATTTGATTCTACTCTGAGGGTGCAAATATCCAGGAATTTATCCATTTCTTCCAGCTTTACTGGTTTATGTGCATAGAGTTGTTTGTAGTAATCTTTGATGGTAGTTTTTATTTCTGTGGAATCAGTGGTGATATTCCGTTTTTCATTTTTTATTGCATATATTTGATTATACTCTCTTTTCTTTTTTATTAATCTGGCTAATGCTCTATTAGGTTGATCTTTTCAAAGCACCAGCTCCTGGATTTATTAATTTTTTGAAGGGTTTTTTGTGTCTCTCTCTCCTTCAGTTCTGTTCTGATCTTAGTTATTTCTTGTCTTCTGCTAGCTTTTGAGTTTTTTTGATCTTGCTCCTCTAGCTCTTTCAATTTTGATGATATGGCATCAATTTTTGATATTTCCTTGCTTCTCATGTGGGCATTTATTGCTATTAATTTCCCTCTAGACACTGCTTTAAATGTATCCCAGAGATTCTGGTACGTTGTGTCTTCATCCTCATTGGTTTTGAAGAACACCTTTGTTTCTGCCTTCATTTCATTGTTTATCCAGTCGACATTCAGGAGCCAATTGTTCAGTTTCCATGAAGTTGTGCAGTTCTGAGTTAGTTTCTTAATCCTGAGTTCTAATTTGATTGCACTGTTGTCTGAGAGACTGTTTGTTATGATTTCCATTCTTTGCATTTGCTGAAGAGTGATTTACTTCCAATTATGTGGTCAATTTTAGAGTAGGTGCCATGCAGTGCTAAGAAGAGTGTATATTCTGTGGATTTGGGGTGGAGAGTTCTGCAAATGTCTATTAGGTTTGCTTGGTCCAGATCTCAGTTCAAGTCCTGGATATCCATGTTAATTTTCTGTCTCATTTATCTGTATTGACAGGGGAGTGTTAAAGTCTCCCACTATTATTGTGTGGGAGTCTAAGTCTCTTTGTAGGTCTTTAAGAACTTGCTTTATGTATCTGAGTGCTTCTGTATTGGGTGCGTATATATTTAGGATCGTTAGCTCTTTTTGTTGCATTGCTCCCTTTACCGTCATGTAATGTCTTTCTTTGTCTCTTTTGATCTCTGTTGGTGTAAAGTCTATTTTATCAGAGACTAGGATTGCAACTTCTGCTTTTTTGCTCTCCATTTGCTTGGTAAGTCTTCCTCCGTCCCTTTATTTTGAGCCTATGTATGTCCTTGCACATGAGATAGGTTTCCTGAATACAGCATACCAATGGGTCTTGACTTTTTATGCAGTTTGCCAGTCTTTGTCTTTTGATTGGGGCATTTAGCCCATTTACATTTAAGGTTAATATTGTTATGTGTGAATGTGATCCTGCCATTTTGATCCTAGCTGGTTGTTTTGTCTGTTAGTTGATGTGGTTTCTTCATTGTGTCGATGATCTTTACTATTTGGTATGTTTTTGGAGTAGCTAGTGCTAGTTGTTCCTTTTCATGTTTACTGCTTCTTTCAGGAGCTCTTGTAAGGCAGGCCTGGTGGTGACAAAATCTCTCAGCAATTGCTTGTCTGTAAAGGATTTTATTTCTCCTTCGCTTATGAAGCTTAGTTTGGCTGGATATCAAATTCTGGGTTGAAAGTTCTTTTCTTTAAAGATGTTGAATATTGGCCCCACTCTCTTCTGGGGTTCTGCTGAGAGATCCGCTGTGAGTTTGTGAGTCTGATGGGCTTCCCTTTGTGGGTAACTCGACCTTTCTCTCTGCCTGCCCTTAGCATTTTTTCCTTCATTTCAACTCTGGTGAAGCTGACGATTATGTGCCTTGGGGTTGTTCTTCTTGAAGAATATCTTTGTGGTGTTCTCTGTATTTCCTGGACTTGAATATTGGCCTGGCTTGCTAGTTTGGGGAAGTTCTCCTGGATGATATCCTGAAGAGTGTTTTCCAGCTTGGATTCATTCTCCCTGTCACATTATAGTACACCTATCAAACATAGATTAGGTCTTTTCACATAATCCCATATTTCTTGGAGGCTTTGTTCATTTCTTTTCACTCTTTTTTCTCTAATCTTGCCTTCTTGTTTTATTTCATTGAGTTGATCTTCAATCTCTGTAATCCTTTCTTCTGCTTGATTGATTCAGCTATTGAAACTTGCATATGCTTCGTGAAGTTGCTGTGGTGTGTTTTTCAGCTCCACCAAGTTGTTTATGTTCTTCTCTAAGCTGGTTATTCTACTTAGCATTTCATCTAACCTTTTTTCAAGGTTCTTAGTTTCTTTTCATTGGGTTAGCACATGTTCTTTTAGCTCTGAGTTTATTATCCACCTTCTGAAGCCTCCTTCTGTCAATTCATCAGATTCATTCTCCATCCAGCTTTGTTGCCTTGCTGGTGAGGAGTTGTGATCCCTTGGAGGAGAAGTGGTCTGGTTTTTGGTGTTTTCATCCTTTTTGCACTGGTTTCTTCCCATCTTCATGGATTTATCTATCTGTGGTCTTTGTAGTTGGTGACTTTCAGATGAGGTCTCTGAGTGGACGTCCTTTTTGTTGATGTTGAAGTTATTTGTTTCTGTTTTTTAGTTTTCCTTCTAACTGTAGGCCCCTCTGCTGTAGGACTGCTGGAGGTCCATTCCAGATGCTGCTTGCCTGGGAATTACCCACGAGGGCTGCAGAACAGTATGGGTTGCTGCCAGTTTCTTCTTCTATTATCTTCATCCTAGAAGAGTACCCACCAGATGTCAGCCAGAGCTCTCCTTTCTGAGGTACCTCTTTGGATATATGGGAGTCAGGGAACCACTTGAGGAGACAATCTGTCCCTTATCAGAGCTCAAGTGCTGTGCTGGGGGCTCTGTTGTTTGATTCAGAGCTGCTGGGCAGGTACATTTAAGTCTGCTCCAGTGGAACTCATTACCACCTCTTTTCCCAGGTGCTCTATCCTGGAAACATGTGGCTTTATTTATAAGTTCCTGATGTGCTGTTGCATTTTTTTCAGAGATGCCCTGCCCACCAAGGAGGTAGTCTAGTCACAGTCTGCCAGCAGAGGTATTGTTGAGCTGCCGCAGGCTCTCCCCAGCTGGTGTGTAAGCCTCCTTGTGGTTTTGTTTACAGAGGTCAGTTAGAACTGCCTCAGTAATGGCAGTTTGCCTCAGTAATGGTGGGCTGCCTTGGTAATGGTGGACTTCCTTGGTAATGGCAGACTGCCTTGGTAGTGGTGGACTGCCTTGGTAATGGCAGACGCCCTTCCCCTTACAGATCTGGACTGTCCCAGGTCCAGCTGAGCTTGCTGCAAATCTCTCAATCCAGAGCATTTCAGATTGCTGGTCTTTGTGGGGGTGAGACCCACCGAGCCAGATCACCTGGGCTCCCTGCTTGCAGCCCCCTCTTTTTCAGTTGAATAGGCAGCTCTGTCTCCCAGGTGTTCCAGGTGCCAGTTCAAATGGCTGCCCAGATTTGTGTAGTTTTTGTGCAGAAACCTGTAGTGCCTGCTGAAACAGCCATGCTGGAAACTCGTGGCACTTTTCAGTCTGAGAATCTCCTGGTCTGTGGGCAGTAAAAACTGCAGAAGAAGTTCAGTATCTGAACTCAAGTGCTGGAGTGGATGGAAAAGCCCCTGATGGCCTCCGTTGTGTAGGGAGGGGGTCCTCCAGGTGTTGCACTTCCTGAGTAAGGCAGCAGCCTACCCTGCCTTGGCTCACCCTTCTTGGGCTACAGCCACTGTGCAAACAGTTCCATTGAGATGCACCTGGTACCTTATTTAGAAATGCAGTGATCACTCACCCTCTGTGTTGCTCTCACTGGGAAGTGCACTACAGAACTGTTCCTATTTGGCCATCTTGGATCCCTCCTCCGAGAAGGAGCTTTCTTATACAGAAACAATAGTGATTTGGGTTCTGGTCTCGTTTACTTATTGCTAACTTTGGTAATTCCTTTAGCTTATCTCTGCCTCAGTTTCACCATCAAACAATGGAAATACAACTTTTCTAGTTATTATCTGTGATATTGTCATGAGATGTTTACCTTGTATAGTGTTCTACATTGCTGAGAAGTGACAGATGCATCTTAAAGTTTTAAGAAAACAAAGAATTCCACCAAAATAATAGTGACTACTTTGAGCAAACATTGAAATAGTTTCTCTATTGTAAAATGAGATTCTCAGTTCTGAATGTAGGTAAATATTAATGCCTGTGGCAACCATGAAAAAAAGCCTCTTTACGGAAAACTGTTCCAGAGGGCATAATTAATTGATGGTCTCACCTGCTACACTCTGAATCCATCAGTATATTCATACAGAGGCCACACTTACCATGGGCTACTGCAAGTCTGTGACTGAACATGGTAGAAATACTAAGGCAAGGCCATTTGTGGGAGACAAAGGATTCCTCCAGTGGGAGACTTTGGCTCAGGGACTCCTCAGCAACTTTGCTGAACTTTCTTAGAATTGCATTGTAGTCTAAGATATTTCCTACTTAAGCTTTCATCCTTCTCCTCTTCCTTCACTGGAGTTAGACCTGCATGGTCTGACAGCTCTCCAAGCCTCTTCCCATTACTTTTTCATTTATTTTCTCTCACAGGTGTTTCCCCCATTAAATCCCTTGCATAATTAATTCCATCTTGATGTCTGCTTTTATACAACTGGCTCCCTTGAAATTGCATTTTGAGATTTTTCTATGGTTTTGTAATTTGGTAGCTAGGTTTCCTATCAATCTGTTGTATCCATTTACTTGGGGATAAGCAATAGCCTATTTTATACTATGTAACAACACAGACATTTCCAGCTATTAAATTTTTTCTTTATGAATTATAGGAATGCTTTTGTAAGAAACACACTTGATGTTTTTATGATACTGGCTATTCCAAAAGAATTTGAGTTAGTATCCTCTTAAGAATAATAAGGATAACATGCAAACAAAGGAAACACACATACATGGCATGGTTTTGAGTCATTGTGACTATTCCTTTCTCTAATTCCTCCCAAAACACCTATCAAAATAGCAAAAGTAAAGGCAATGGAAAGTATTTTTATTTCTTTATAACAGAGGTATAATGATTAGACCAGCTCACATAATAAGTAAATTGGGAATTTAAAGATAATTCAGGCACAAGTTCTGTTTTCATTGAACTAATTAGTTTTGATTTGTTAGTTAAAAATGTTTTTAGCTTTTTTCCCTCTTCATAGTTTTTAAAAATGTTTTTCCCCAAAGACTTCAAAACTACCTATTTATAGCTTTTTATATATTTAATGACACTGTCTTTAAAATTTTATTTTCTTTTTCACATATGATAATCATCCTCAAAAAATTATATCATATAACCAGAGGATATATCATATTTTACATAGTATAGTCTATTGAATATGTTTTTAAAAATTGAAATTTACCAATTGTGTTGGTTAAACTGTTCAGATTACATATTAACTAATTTGCTTAAAAAAATTTGGACCAAATTGCACTTCCCACAGAAATTGTGAAATATTTTTTAATCCTTTCCCCATACCCTTGTTAAGCTGCTACTATTGCCTTGTAGTAGAAAAAAAAATTAAATCTGAAAGTAATTTTACATGAAGAGGGTATTTGACTAAAGTGGGGCTGAACAATTGTCTATATATTTTTTAGTGAGCCCTATTTCTACTTTTGTGAAATATTTTTCTTGTTCTTTGCACATGTGTATTGGATGTTTTCTTTATTTGCTTGAGTTTTTGGCTAATAAAGAAATCACTCTTGGTCTATTGTATTGACATCAAATCCTCCTACTCCCTAACTGGTTGTGCCCTCTTTTTTGTTTGTTTGCCTTACTCATTCATTCAGCTACAGCCTATAGAGCATTTATGTTTTGTTAAGCTCAGTGTTATTAGCTGAGGATACAGTTTTCAACAAAGGCAGACACAATCCCTGCTCTCATGTAACTTCTATAATATGTCAGCAGAATCAGAATAGTAAACAGTAATCAAAAAACATTATGATGCATGTTAGGTCAGAAAAGTAAGTATAGCAAGCTATTAGTGTTCTTTTAAAAATTTTTAACTTTTTGTGGTAAGAACATTTAACATAAGATCTACTCTTTAAATAAACTTCTAAGTGTACAATATGTTATTTTTGACTATAGGTACAATGTTACACAGAAGAACTCTAGAGATTATTCATCTTGCTTAACTGAAACTGTAGGCCCATTTATTAGTAAGACCCCATTTCCTCTTCTTTCCACCTCCTGCTACTCACCATTATACTTTTTGATTTTTATGAATTTGACTGTTTTAAATACCACACATAAGTGAAATCATGCAGTATTTGTCTTTCTGTGTCTGGCTTATTTTACTTGGCATAGTGTCTTTAACGTTTAATCATGCTGTTGCATATTGCAGAATTTCCTATACTTTAAGGCTGAACAGTATTTTATCATGTGTATATACCATGGTTTCTTTGTCCATTCATCTGTGGATGGGCATTTAAGTTGTTTCCACATTCTGGTTACTGTGAATAGTACAGTAATGAACAAAGGAGTGCTCATAGTTCTTCAGGATCTTAGTTTCCATTCTTTTGAATAAATGCCCAGAAGTGGGATTACTGGACCATAGGGTGGTTCCATTTTTAACCTTTTGAGGAATGTCCATACTGTTTTTTTTTTTTTTTTTTTGAGATGAAGTCTCACTGTCACCCAGGCTGGAGTGCAGTGGCTCAATCTTGCTCACTGTGACCTCCACCTCCCAGGTCCAAGCGATTCTCCTACCTCAACCTCCTGAGTAGCTGGGACCACAGGTGTGTGCCACCACACCCGGCTAATTTATTGTATTTTTAGTAGAGGCAGGGTTTCACAGTGTTAGCCAGGATGGTCTCGATCTCCTGACCCCGTGATCTGCCTGCCTCGGCCTCCCAGAGTGCTGGGATTACAGGCATGAGCCACTGTGCCCGGTCCCCCATACTATCTTTAATAGCATAGCAGCTGTACCATTTTGCATTCTCATCAACGGTGTGCAAGGGTTCCAATTTCTTCACATTGTTACAAACACCTGATGTCTCTTGTTTTGTTTTGTTTCGGTAATAGCCATCTTGACAGGTATGAGCTGATATCTCATTGTGGTTTTGATTTGCATTTCCCTGATATTGAGCATCTTCTGTTAAAATATTTCCAGTTTTCCTAGTTTAGCTAAGAGTTTATCAATTTTATTTATTTGTTCAAAAAACCCAACTCTTAGTTTCATTTTTTATTCTCAATTTTGCTTGTTTCTGGTTTAATCTTAATTATTTCCTTTCTTCTGCTACCTTCGGGTTGGGTTTATGCTTCTTTTTCTAGTTCATTGAGGTTTAAAATTAAGTCGTTGATTTGAGATCTTTCCTTTTTTAATTGTATATATTATTGTTATAAACTTCCCTTTTATTAATATTTTTGCTGTATAGGGTTTGGTATGTTGTGTTTTCATTTTTGTTTATCTCAAGATATGTTCTATTTTTTCTCTTTGACCAAATGATTGTTCAAGAGTGTGTTATTTAATCTCCAAATGTTTGTAGTTTTCCTGGTCTTCCTTTCACTATTGATGTCTCATATCATTCCATTGCAATTAGAAAAGATACTTGGTATAATTTCAGTATTCTTAAATTTGTTAAGAATTGTTTTGGGACTTAACATGTGCTGGAGAAAGATCCATGTGCACTTAGAAAGAATGCTTGTTGAGTGGAGTATTCTGTGTATATTTGTTCCGTTTGGTCTACAGTGTTATTCAAGTCTTTTGATCTGTCTGGATTATTAAACTATTAACGAAACTGGACTGTTGAAGTCTCCTACTATGATTGCATTACTTTGATTTCTCTTTTCAGTTTTGTCAATGTTTCCTTTATATGTTTAAGTGCTCTGATGTTGAGTGCATATACATGTGTTATAGTGTCTTGGTGAATTATTCCTTTTATTATTATATAATGGCCTTCACTGTCTTGTAAGCTTTTTTGAATTAAAGTCTATTTTGTCTGATAAGTATAGCCATTTTTGCTCTCCTTTGGTCACAATTTTTATGGAATGTCTTTTTCCATTCCTTCATCTTCAGCTTATGTATGTTCTTAGAGCTAAAGTGAATTTCTTATGAACGACATAGAGTAAGATTTCTTTTTTATTCATTCAACCACATTGAACTGAGGTTATTAATTCATTTACATTTAAAATAACTGTTGATTGAAAATAATTTACTCTAGCCATTTGCTAGGTCTTCTGTTAGTTTTGTAGTTCTTTTGTCTGTTTTCTCCCTCTTACCATTTTCATTTGTTTTTTGTTGATTTTTTTTTTGTAGTGATATGCTTTGATTCCTTTCTTTTTTAAAAGAAACATTGATAGGTATTTTTTCCATTGGTTACCATGAGGCTTACATAAATTATCTCATAATTATAACAGTCTATTTTCAGCCAATAACAAATTAAGTTCAATTACATACAAAATCTCCATACTTTAACTTCTTCTTTTCCAATATATGTTATTGTTGTCACAATTTACCTCTATTCATATTGTATATCTTTAACATATTTTTTATTTATAGTTTTTATGATATAAAATTAGATACATGCTTTGATCTTTGTCTACAGTTCCTGGCTCATGACTTTTAAAACCTTTGCAATTTCCTAAGCATCTTCTGTTAAAGTATTTGTTTTTTCCCCTTGGCTTCCTGTATAGCTCCAGAGTAATAAAGGTAAAAGAGGTGTTTTTGTTATTCATAACAGGCCCTTTCCACCACAACTGAGTTTATGTTAATTGAGTGGGTTTTAGCCATGCCTTAGATAACTACAAGATGAGTGTTAGTTATCAGAGAAAACAATGTGAGTAGAGACTACGAACTTTTATCTCCACTCCAACCTCTGAAAATGGAAGAGGAACTAGAGATTGGCTTAATCACCAATAGCCAATGATTCAATCAATCATAACTACAAATTGAAGCCTCCATAATAACCCAAAAGTATAGGATTCAGAGAGCATCCTGGTTGGTGAAAAAGAACACATTATGTGCCAGCAGCGTGGCACACCCCAAAACTCCATAGGAACAGAAACTCCTGTGTTTGAGATCCTCCTAGACTTCACCCTATGTATTTCTTCATCTGGCTGTTCATCTGTATTCTTTAATATATCTTTTGTAATAAACTAGTAATCTAGTAGAAAAAAAAAACTGTTTTCCTGAGTTTTGTGAGCTGTTTTAGCAAATCATCAAGTCTGAGAAGGTGGGTCATGAGAACCTCGGATTTGTAGTCAAGTCAGATAGAAGTATTCAGTTACCTGGAGAACCACCCTTATGATCTACATCTGAAATGGGAAGGGAATAGGTAGTCTTGTGGGACTGAGCCCTTAGCCTGTGGGGTTTGTGCTAACTCCAGGCAGTTAGTGTCAGAATTACTTGGTGTGGGAAACCTACATCTGGTATTGAAAGTGTCCTGTGTGAATAGTACAGCAGAATAGAGAGAAAATAGAAATTTTCCTCTTCTGTTATTATTATTTTTGTCTTTTAACTCTATTTAGAATTAAAAATGACTTACCTACCACCATTACAGTATCATAGTGTTCTGTATTTGTCTACATATTTACTTTTACCTGTGAGTTTTATACTTTCATATGTTTTTGTGTTGTTGCTTAGCATCCTTTTCTTTCAAATATAAGAATGCCTTATAGCACTTCTTGTAAGGCAGATTTAGTGGTAATGATCCTCCTTTAGCTTTTGGTTATCTGAGAAAGGGTTTATCTCTCCTTTATTATTTAAAAAGAGTTTTGCTGGGTATAGTATTCTTGGTTAACAGTTGTAGTGTTTTTCTTTTTTCTTTTTTTAACACTTGGATTATATAATCTCACTTTCTTCTGGCTTTCAAGGTTTCTGATAAAAATCTGATATTCTTCTGGGGTTTCCCTTGTCCATGACAAGTTGCTTTTCTTGTGCTACTTTCAAAATTCTCTCTGTCTTGGTTTTGTTTTTTGACAATTTGATGATAACATGTCTTTTTTTTTTTTTTTTTGACAGAGTCTTGCTCTGTTGCCAAGGCTGGAGTACAGTGGCATAATCTGGGCTCACTGCAACCTCTGCCTCCCAGGTTCAAGCAATTCTTCTGCCTCAGCCCCCTGAGTAGCTGGGATTACAGGTGCATGCCACCACGCCTGGCTAATTTTTGTATATATAGTAGAGACAGGGTTTCAGCATCTTGGCCAGGCTAGTCTGGAACTTCTGATCTCATGATCCACCCATCGTGGCCTCCCAAAGTGCTGGGATTACAGGCATGAGCCACTGCGCCTGGTCAATATGTCTTAATATGGATTTATTTATGTTTGTCTTATTTGGTGTCTCTTTGGCCACTTGGATCTAGAAATCCATTTTCTTCCCCAGATTTTGGCATTTGTCAGCCATTATTTCTTTGAATGAGTTCTCTGGTTCTTTCTTGCTCTCTGTCTACTTCTTGGACCCCATAATGTATATATTGAAATGCTTGATGTTGTCCCATAAGTTCCTTACATTTTCTTTACTCTTTTTTTTCCCTCTTTTTAAATCTGTCTTTAGACTTACTGATCCTTTCATCTGTTTGATGTAGTTTCAATGCAACCTGTTGAAACCCTCCACTTACATTTTTTTCAGTTCAATTATTGTCCTTTTTAGCTCCATAATTTCTGTTGGGTATTTTTTATATTTTCTATCTCTTTGTTAAAATTGTTACTTTTTTCATGCATTGTTTTCTTGACCTCAGTGAACATTTTTATGACAGATATTTTGAATTCTGTGTGAGCTAATAAAGCTGTTTTCTGGAAATTTATCTTGTTGCTTTGTTTGGAACATCTTTGCTTGATTCTTCTTCTTCTTCTTCTTTTTTTTTTTTTTTTTTTTGATTCTCTGTGTTGTTGTCTGTGCATTAGGCAAAACAAGCACCTCTCTGAGTCTTCATGACCTGGCCTCATACAGGAGAAGATGCCCACCAGTCATCTTGGCCAGAGATTCTGGGGGCTTATACAAACTCCTCCTTAGAAGGAAGTATACAGGGGATGATTCTGTCCACGAGTACTGTACTGAGCTAGTGACAAGCAGCTATGGCATTTACAGTCTAAACTACCATCTCTGTTCTCCCCTGGTTAGCTAGACTGACCAGACTCATCAGAGCTCCAAGACTTACAAGTTAGATGACAGTTCCTTGAGTAGCCTTGGAGAAGTTGGAACGTTTGAACCATGGATCAACTCTCCCCAGAGGGAAGCTGAGAAGTGGGATAGTTTTGTCTACTTGCCCTGTGCTGAGCAGGGAGGAGGGTCTATAGTGTTTACTAGCCCAAGCTGCCATTTCTATTTCCCCGGGTGGCTAGACTGTGCTGGACTAGTCAGAGCTTCAAGGCTGGCAAGATAGAAGCTATTCATCTGCAAAAACCCCCCAGAAAAGTTGAAGTGCTGGGTATGTGAACCAACTACTTCCTCCGTTAGATCAAACTGATATCTAGGAGTCTCTTTCTGATCACAGAACTTTGTACCATGGCAAGGCAGGGACTCTGATAGGAAAATGTGCCCAATCTCTCTACTGGCTTCAGGGAGTCTGGTTTCACATTTTCCCAGGGTGTAGGAGTCTTTCAATCAGTTCTGGATTTCTCATAAGGATAATTTGTACTTGTATAGTAATTGAATCAATTTGTTTGTGGAAAGAGATCCAGGGCTTTCTATTGTGCCATCTGGTTGGTGTCACTCCACTATTAGCATTTTTGTTTTGTTTTGTTTTATAGGCCATCTAACCCAATTTAGAGGAATCAAGGAAATACAGTTGGAAGAAAAAGTGAAATGAGAAAATTGAGCCAAGAGATGAGACTGGAGTATGTGGAAGGAGGCAGGGTTACAGAGCCTTATGTCATATTAAGACATTTGGCTTTTATAAGGATTTTGTGACAATCCTTTAATAGTTGTTTAGCAAAAAAGAAAAGTGATGGGACTTATTTTAGAAAGGCTATTCTGGCTAATATGTGGAGAATACCTGAAAGGTAGAAAGCCTGGAGACAGAGCAAACTGGAGGAGTAACCCAGGTCAGAGTCAGTGAAGACCTGAATAGACATTGTGTTAGTGAATATATTCCAGAAATATTTAGCAGATCGAAACCGTGGTACCTGAAGATGAAATGTGGGCAAGAGAAAGGGAGATGGCAGACTTTCAAGTTTTTGATTTGGGTAGCTGAAGTAGAAGTACTGTTTCCTGAAACAGGGAATAGAGAAGAAAGAACAACTAGACAGGAAGATGTCTAAAAGCCATCTTCCTATGTTTAAAAGCCAGTTTGCATATAATAACACTTTTGGCAATTTGTTGTTGTGTAAGACTCACTAATCCTTTGTCATTTTTATTTTAAGTAAATAATATTGAAATTCTTTTAGCCTTAGCTAAATGGAGATTTGTGATTTTTTGGAGGAGGGAATTTCCAGTCACTTTTAATAACAAAAAGTAGTTTGTTCATTGGGATTCCCCAGATGGATGATAAAATGTTAGGTCAAATTACAAAATTCTAATTCTGAAGTAATGTTTAAGATTTAGTTGATAATAAAGACAAAGATTTTTAAAAATAAAAAGCTATTACTAATTACCTCCAAAGAATTCCCATAAATAAATAATCTGGAGATTATTTTAAATGTTGGCAGTTTGAATCATCCTTACTATCTTTTATATATAGTGACTCCCAAAAATAGTAGATGAGTTTATGGTTAGCTCTGATACATTCTTAGGATTAGGTGAATAGGAATATGTGGATACACGAGATATTAGCCTCTTTCCTGAAGAGAGGGAAATAAGTGCATAAAGCAGAAATCCTGGGTAATCCTTAAAAGTATGGTTAACAAAATAAAATATAAATGACCTTGGCAAAAGGTCCTGGAACATAACACTTTTATTATAGTTATACACTAGTGTCTTTTGAGCTCACCTACAAGTACAGTACTAAAATCTTTGCTAAACAGTAGTTGGAAATACTTCTTATACTTTATAAATTACTTAATGGATCATTTGGAAGCTAAATACATTTCTCTTGGGAATATCATGTTCCCAGCATACTCAACCCTTGAGCATAATGTGTGTTTCTGAAACTGGCTATGGTAGTTCTAAATCTCAGCCACATTAAAATATGATCTCCCTCCATCTCTCTCTCTCTCCTTCTCTGTGTGTGTGTGTGTCTGTGTCTGTGTGGTATGTAATCATGTATTTCTGTAGCATACTTATATGATTTAATTATGTGTCCTACAAACTTCCATATCAAATGATATTCTAATATAATATTCAGTTTGTTTTCATACAAACAAGCAAATAGCTTTTTAAAAAAATGCATAGAGGAGCTGGGCATGGTGGCTCATGCCCGTAATCCCAACACTTTGGGAGGCCCAGGTGTGTGGATCATTTGAGGTCAAGAGTTTGAGACCAGCCTGGCCAATGTGGCAAAACCCCATCTCTACTAAAAATACAAAAATATTAACTGAGCATTGTGGCACACACCTGAAGTCCTGGCTACTTGAGGGGCTGAGGCAGGAGAATCACTTGAACCTGGAAGCAGACTTTTCAGTGATCCGAGATCGCGCCACTGCACTCCAGCCTGGGTGACAGAGTGAGACTCCGTCTAAAAAAGAAAAAAAAAAAAAAGGCACAGAGCATGCCAGTGGAAATGTTTCTCAGAAAAATTATTTGGTCTAGCCTGTCAAAACTAGAAAAGACAGCTCAAATGGCCAGCTGGCTAAATTAATTATGTGACTTGCACATACAGTTTCAAGGCTGCTTGGTAAACCAGAAATAGCCTCTAAGATAGAGAATTTTTAGTTGTATTTGCTACTCTGATTTTATACTTAAAACATATATTGCTGTCATGGGCCACATAACAACAACAGTGATCAAATGATGGACCACATGTACAATGGTAGTTCTGTAAGAGTATAATATGGTATTTTATTGTATGTTTTCTATGTTTAGATATACTTAGATGCACAAATACTTACCATTGTGTTATAATTGCCTACAGTATTTCTACAAAACAGTAACATGCTATACAAGTTTGTATCCTAGGAGCAATAGGCTATACTATACAGCCTAGGTGTATGGTCGGCTATACTATCTAGGTTTGCACAAATACACTCTATAATGTTTACACGATGATGAAATCACCTAACAATGCATTTCTTCAGATGTATCTTCATAGTTAAGTGAAGCACGACTGTATATGTTGTTTTTCACACTTTAAATATATCATATCTATAGCTATACACTCTACACAGCCAATAGTTGTTTTCTGAGCTCTGGGATCTTTGAATGAATGCTCATAGTTTTCTTTCTGTTTAAGTCAAATGCAGCAAGAATGGGTTTTCTCAGTTTCTTCAATTGAGCTAAACTCAGTAGGCAATAGCAATAAGCCATAGGCAAGACATTCTGTATGGTGCAGTGAGTTCATCTAACATGGTTCAAAATGAGCTTCTGATTTTTAGAGGAACAAAGTTTGTACCTAGCTTTCCCCTGGTGTTCAGGCAATTTTCAATATCACTACTACCTCTTTGACTAAAACGATTGGTTCAGTATATTTCAAGGATAGGAGTGGGGTGAGGTAGTGGAAAGGAAACTTATCTCATGTACAATTGGCTTCTATTAAACTAACTTTCAAAGCAATGGAACTGATTTTAATCTTTCTTAAAAGTTTGAAACTTTTTATGACCTCAGCTTAGACTGGAAACATCACACTATTCTGGTGACCTTGGGCAGTGATCAAAAACCAGTGGTAGAGCCCAACTTTATAATTAGATGTTTATAATTATAATTCTTATAGTTGTTATGGGGGCTTGAAGTTTCTAAATGTATGCACATCCAGACAACTGTCTTTCCAGCCTCCATGCATATGATTTTATTACACTGTGAATGGAAAGTACTGTGGAAAGGGAGCTTTTTGTACTTAAAGTAGTTGAGATAGAGAATAGGCATGTTGTTGAGAAATGAAAGTTCAAGATGATCGAACACTTAAAAACTTCCCAACCAAAGATAGACAAGACAATTTTTTAATGGAATACTAACCACATTTCTGAGTCTAGAGAGAGAAGGTCTTTGGAGTATGTGAAAGAGAAAACAAAAAAGTTTATTTTCCTATGTTTGTATTAACAAAACAAAATTTAGAAACACATGAAATTTAATTTTGGCCTCACCTTGCTTTGTACACCTCTCTCTTGCCGTCTAGTCCCAATTCTTATTATTTCTGTTCCCTAAGAAGTGCTTCACTGCAATGTGCTATTAATATTTGATTCCCATGGCCCCAGTGACCTCATGTACCATGGTTACCTGGCTCTCTTAATCCAGTCAAAACTCCCAACACTGAGTGCAATTCACTTTGACCATCATTAAAAGGAAAGCAATTGGACTAAACAAGTTATACCAATATGCATTTATCAAATAGTCACATAACCTTCACAAGAGTGTTTACATTTTGAAAAGAAGATGCTTTGCTAATGGAAGTGAATCTATGATTAATGTCATCCTCATATAGAAAACAGTTAGGGTTAGGTACCCTAGGCTAGTTTTATTTTCTATAGTTTTAAAATTTTTTTCTCATTTTTGCCCTATAAAGTATTTAAGAGCCCCAGCTTTTTCTGGTAATCGCTCCCAAGCAATAGGAATGGGGGAGCCTAGTTCAGAAGGGAGCAGGAAATATTCATTTATATTTATGTGGGGATTATATGGTAGGTGTTTGTAAGTGTTAAAACTGCCTGATTTTAACAGGGTAGAGAAAAAAGCTGTTTACCCATTCAGAAACCTGTAAAAAGAGATTTAAGTTTAATTGAATTTTTACACAGGTTGTTTATATACTATAGCAGGCTTATAAAATAGTAAAGCATGGGTAGGATCCAAGATGGCTGAATAGGAACAGCTCTGGAGCGCAGTTCCCAGCAAGAACATTGCAGAGGCTGAGTGCCCACTGCATTTCCAAACAAATTTTCACTGCCAACAGACCAGGAGATTCCCGGGCAGAAAAGCTCCATGAGTTTTCAGCATGGTGGTTTCAGCTGGTGCTGGGTTGGTACACAGAAACTCACACAAATCTGGGTGGCCATTTCAACTGGCACCTGGAACACCTGGGAGACAGAGCTGCCCATTCAACTGAAAGGGAGGGGGCAGAGACAGAGAGCCAGGTAATCTGACTTGGTGAGTACCACCCCCACAAAACAAGCAATCTGAAACACTCTGGATTGAGAGTTTCGCAGCAAGTGCAGCTGGACCCAGGCTGGTCTAGCTCAGTTGGGGGAAGGGCTACCACCACTACCGAGGCAGTCCACCACTACGAAGGCAGTTCACACAGCAGCTGGGCAGAGCCTGTGGCAGCTCAGCAATGCCTCTGCTGGCAGACTGTGGCTAGACTATTCTGTGCAGGGCAGAGCATCTGTGAAAAAAGGCAGCAGATGACAGGAACTTATAAATAAAGCTGACCTTCCTAGGACAGAGCACCTGGGAAAAGAGGCAGCTATGAGTTCCACAGCAGCAGCTCTGCATGGAACAATGGAACTCCCAGCACAGTACTTGAGTTCCTATAAGGGACAGACTGTCTCCTCAAGCAGCTTCCTGACCCCCGTATACCCAAAGAGACACCTCATAAAGGAGAGCTCAGGCCAACATCTGGCAGGTACCCTTCTGGGACGAAGATAACAGAAGAAACTGGCAGCATCCCTTACTGTTCTGCAGCCCCCATGGGTGAACCCCAGGCAAGCAGGGTCTGGAGTGAACATCTAGTGGTCCTGCAGCAGAAGAGACTGACTGTTAGAAGGAAAACTAAGAAACAGAAAGAAATAACTTCATCATCAACAAAAAGGATGTCTACTCAGAGAACCCATCCAAAAGTCACCAACTACAAAGACCAGAGGTAGATAAAGCCACTAAGATGGGAAGAAACCAG